>JAMKCH010020915.1:0-34825 GCA_023653785.1 Ophioderma brevispina | reverse complement strand
AAAGAACATTTCTCAGGCCCGGTTGGAAATGTGAGAAAAATATGAGTTTTTCCCCCAATCTCAATTTCGATGAGGCGAAATGGTAAATTGAACTTAGCTCTCAATCGGGTCACCCACCTAACATCAACACCAAACATCCTACTTCTGTCCACTAAAACAACTCAAATATAAAAGCGGGTAAAATAAAAAAAATCGGCTTACCAGCAATTAATAACTATCGAATGTATTGTAAGCACTTACATGAATGGTACACTTCAGCATTTCAGAATAGCTTATACATTCGCGTTTCAACAAACATGGTAAAATGGCATCTAAACAGCCCGATCAATTGATCTATTGTTTTTTCTAGTGTAACATTTTCGCAGTCCTACAAAATTTATGTCTGAACGCGTAAGAACGCGTAAATCGAGTCTCCATTAGGGTTTGCGTTTTGATGTTAACCTCAGTAAAAGCTTTTCAGTGCCCAACCATGTTTTTAAGCAGTGGGTTTAACTGTACTGTTTATCGAGATAATCCAGGATTCTTTTTTAAATACGCCCATGCGCAGGAATGAAGATATATTTGTCTTCTGGTTTAATACAGTTGCAGTGTTTATAAACTTTCTTGGCCTTGTATTATTTCTTTGCAAGGTTGACTTCTGTTGTTCTTGAGAAAATTATTATTGAATGGAATGATATGTTTCCTTCGTATAAACAAAATAATACACAACACACGCACGCACGTTCACACACACGCACACAAACACATAAGCATGCACGCGAGCATAAATATATTGTAGTAAAATGAATGAAAGACAACATGGTAAAATGTATAAAAACAATGTCTAAATTGCATGAACAATGTATATCTATCAAATAACAAAAATGTAAATAGAGAATTAACCTGCGTAATCCTACTCGTGTAAGACTAACTCATGTGTATGTTAAATAAACTACGTACAGCGCTTTAGATAAATAGGTCCACTCGGCTGAAGTAGGCCAATAACATACTTATTTTAAAAGTTTTAAAAAATGGTAGTGCTATCACAGTTGTACTCCTAATGAGTAACAAAACTAAATATGAATACTGTAATTGAATAAAGATTAAGGCCTAAGACTAATTAATGGCCATAAAATAGAACAGCATGTTTAAAAGTGGATGTTAAGACTCGACATTTCAATTTCATTTATTAACCGTGCAATGAGAAATTCCAAGGCATATTGCGCCATATGTAGTTTTTATGTATTGAAAGCTTTACATCAGTTCAAAAAACAGGCCTTTCCATTTGGGGGGGGGGGGGGTGGGGGTGGGGGAGACACCTGATCTGAGAAACTTCTTAGTGCATCCTTTAAGGTGGATAATATAGATTATGTGACATTTGTTTATGTTTATGGCGCCCCCTGTTGGTGTAAGAGAGAAACTGGCAGGCAAAAGCACCTATACTTTGCATGGGGAAATTCTGTTTTTTGCTGTAACTTTTGTTTCGAATTAAATAATACTAACTTTCTTATCACGCATAAAAAGCTAATGCTACCAGCTTCATTTTGTGACCAATTTAGATCAGGAAAGATTCTGCAAGTAATTTATAACTAGATTTTATGTGGTCTGTCACAAAAACTACTGTAATATTTTGCCTGCCAGAAAACAACAGAGGGCGTCCTGAATGTCAACAAGTGACGTCATAGGTCACATCATCTATAGTTATCAAAATAAAACAGGATTCTGGTTGAATGATAATAGATATCACGTTCACCTCACTATTAAACTTAAATAGTAAAAATAAATCGCAATTAAAAAAATAAAGGGTTTAACCCTCATCCTCAGGAACCATTTTAACACCTCAGAAATGGGAGGGGTGCTTGCAACTCCTTCCAATTTCCTCAAATTAAAGGTCTATCTACCGAAAACTGGTTCTGTTTTGAGTATTTTTTCACGGAAAATAGGTCCTCTAAGGGGTGTTCTTTCAGAAACCCTGGAACGAGCATGGGTACCAAATGAATCCCTGAGAACCCTCCCCGGATGTATGCAAGATCTTTAGCCCTTATCGCACCATTCCATTGGCTGCAAATTGCAAGTTATAAAACGCACGATTTTGCAAATGGAGATCATGCACCTCTTCTGCTCTTTCTCCTGTAACGACTCGTTGGTTAATTAACATCAACTTTAAGATTCCCATTTTTAACGGTCGTTCAAACATGGGTCTATTGTAATCAAATAACATTAAGCTTAATGTCCATGTAGCCAGAATCTGACGGTCCTAATTCTGTATATGCTTCGTGATAGATGGGCGGATTGAGGACAACATCATCGACCTCTTCGTAGACATTATTAGAAAAGTCGTGTGGCTCTCCGGGTGCCATACCTGGCCGTTCGTAGCCGCCATATGTACCCGTCGATCCCGACCTGCTGTATATCACAGATCCTCCGCTATAGATAGCTGATGGAGGCATACTCGGTAGTCTTGGGGGAATTTTATTTACTGCTGTACGGGAAGGCTTCTTGGTATAAGCTGGTGGTGGCATGTTAGGAGTTGTAGGGGATGTTTGAAGACCTGCTGATGGAGGGTTTCCAGTTGATAAACGGGGAGGAGGAAGGTGGTGTACACCAGGAGCAGATGGTCGGACTCCTCCCGAAACTGTTGGCAGTGCATGGGCATATCTGCTGTTACCCGAGTTGCTGTAGGCGGAGTTATCATATGCCTTCTTTCCAGGTGGATTGTTGTTGCCTATTTGTGGGCTGCTAGTAGCATTTAATGGAGCAAGTGGCTGTGTTGATAATCTTCCAGGTCGTTTTGCACTATTAATAAAAGTAATAATAATAATATTCTTTAAATGTTGGATCCAAATTAATCTTCACCCAGATCCCCCTTCACTTGTGTAGTGGTTAAAATCCCACTCCAACATCTTTAGGAGAAACACTATTTTTAGAATAAAGAGAAATGTTGCACGCTGGAGTTTCTGACACCACTCGTGCTCCATTTTGCTCTTTTCACCCTTTTTTCCACTAACCTGAAAAAATGTTTTATAGCTTGCAAAGAGTGAGTGAGTATTAAAATTTAACGACAACTCAACACAATTGTGTCATATCGTGTCATCAAGGTAAGGTACATTAAACATTTAAAAAAATAAAACCTTTATAGAGCATACACTTTAGTAAATTCCTGTAACAACATATATTGAAAGTTAAAAATATTTAATCAGATCAGCCTCTTTCAGGAAATATCTCCTGAAGAGGCCTTATAGCTTGAAATAATGTTTTCAAATCTGGGATGCTATAATATTTTCTACGTATAAGCGCCTAACCAATGCATTCAAGTAATACATGTTTACATGAGTATAGCTTGCAAAGAAGTCCGAGTAAGATCACTATTTCATGAGGATAACTATCTAATCACAAGACCAACGAGGATTGCTGTGCACAATTTGCAACATTATTATTTACTCTCAAACTACTCACCTTTTATTTCTCATAAGGCAAAAGACAATCACGGTTACCACGACCACTATCAATATAACAACGCCTGCTGCGGCTGCTCCGATTATGATACCTTAAAGAAATGAAAACATTAATTCATTTACTACACGAGTCTTTATGAGAAAACTAGGAACAAAGAATGTGCTTGGTAATAACGTTTCTTTCTATTTATCTTTAACCTCCGCAGAAAGAATATTAGAAACAGACTTCAGAGCAGGAGATCGTAGACTTCAAATATATATACTTCTTGACGACCTCAGTTACTTTGCGTGTAATATATTATATTTATGTTATTTGCTCTGCCTACGCCTGAGATATGGTTTTGTGTTCTGGATGCAAATAATATTTGCCCCCTTAGGACCGGAGCTGGCTATGTAAAAAATGGCATTTGAGAGTTAAAGTTTGATTTATAGCTAAAAACCCAGAAAATCAAGTACAAGTACTATCTGAAAATCTGGATTAAAGAGTAATCTTCAAGGTTACTTGTGCTTTTTCAATGTTGATAGGCCTCATACTTGTTGCTCCTTTGGATGATCGAAAAATGCCAAAATGGACATAGCCAGTTCTGGTTTGTTGTAGCTTATTGCCTTTTCGGCCAAAGGTATTCAGCGCTATTTGAAATGCTCATCAAGTATTTTAACTGCAACAGCAGAATAACTATAATAAGCAACTAGTTTTAACTTATTTTAACTAGTTTAAGTTTCAAACTCTTCTTCACTGTTTTTACCTTTCCCGCCTCTGCTGTCTTTTTTGCCATAGTTGTGAACTCAAATATTGCCCCCCCCCACCCAGCATTGTTGTGTAATAATGAAATAAAGTCCAAAAAGTGTTCGCATCCACTAATACAATATGTCCAATTTGTGCTTATACCAGATATCCCGTATACTACTTACCCGTACTGCTGGCGGCCTGTGTTTCATTGATTCCCCTGGCATCACCGCCATCAGTCTCGTTTCCTTCACCGCCACCGATGTCTACTGGTGGTTCTGATGAACAAAAGGCATACAGAAAAGATATATTATTGCATCAGACTTGCTAAACCCCTCGAGCACTACTTGCTTATCTATCTGCATCTAAACACTCTTTTGATTGAAATTTAAACTACTTAGTTCTTTTGATTGGTTACTTGGAAGGCAATATCATGTAATGAGCAAATCAGAGATACTGTAAGAATGGTGGTACAGTTAACAGAGGTAATGGGGTGGGTGTGTGAGTGAGTATTAGAATTTAATGACATCTCAACACAATTTTGTCATATCGTGTCATATTATGTCAAATATTTTTTTTTAACAAAGCAAACCTTATTGAAGAATTACAAAATAGACTTCTATTCAGCTGTCTGGATATTAAAGAAATATCCAGACAGAATTATACAGGTTCCCTAGAAAGCCTATTAAGTTCATATATTAAACAATTAACTCATTCATTGCAATGACCCATGCAAAGAAAAATGTTCGAATATTAGACTAGTTGCCCATTCTAGTCGCATTTCACTACATGTAGGGGGACAGCGGGCCTGTTCTAAACCCCGACCAGAAGGGGTCCCTTTTAGTCGCCTCTTAGACATGCAGGGATACAGCGGAACTATTATAAACCTCGAACTCGCAGGGGGTCAGAGGTAATGGAAGGGCGCTGTTTTGATTGGTTACTCAGAGGGTTAACTCATGTTGTGTCATGTAACGAGCCGATGAGACGAGGTGATTTGGAAATTTGGCATTTGAATCGTAGCTGGATTGGCCATGTTGTGAAAATAATGATCATAAAAAAAAATATTTGCTGTAACATATACATACCATTGCAGTTTTCTCCAGACCAACCATCGAAGCATTCGCATTTATAACCAGCGCTGTAGTTTTCACATTCTCCATTCATGCCACAGGGCTCACCAAAACAGTGATCCATATCTAAGTCATACAGGTGAAAAATATAAAGTAGTGGCCAATATCGCCGTTTCATTTTTCAATCCCAAAGTACCGTTACACACCGAAATCGCATACGCATAAAGCACTGGTATGTTTACTCCATCTCAAGAAATGGTAAACTCTATGTGTGGTAAAATTGAAGGTCCTTACACCACTTGCGAGTGCCAAATTGTGTAAAGTTTTTCTATGGAGTGTGACTGCGCACTATGATGAGATGCGATTTTTGCAAAACACTGGTTTCAATTTACGCAACTTGTTTTCAATTTTAGAACAGGATTACGTACTACCGGACAAGCCGTAAGCGTAAACAACGGATTTCTATGAGCGATTGGTAAAAAGATGCCTGGATATTAATGTTAAACTGAGACACTAACTTCATACCCATGGTCTGCGGCGACCTTGACAGTTTTCACCAGTCCATCCCGGGGAACAGATCACTTATAACCACGTCGACATTTGAACAGACGCCGTTTTGGCCACAAGGATGCACATCACAATAATTTTATCTAATTAAAAAGAAAGAAAAGAGAGTGAGAGTATAATAATTTTGACAGTAAAAAACACGAGAAAAGTTGCCAAAAAGGAAAGCAAGGATGTGGTTAAGGGGAAGTTTTTTTTAAGAAGGCACGTCACTATTACGAAGAACGAATTTTCTGTGGAAATTGACAAACAGGTACACAATTTAACTAAGATATTCCAATATGGCTTTTGCAATTATAGGTACCTTGGACAATGAAACTCCAGCCACGGCTCGAAACAAGCACATCTGTATTGTCCGGTAGTAGTGTCCAAAGTAATGCAAATGCCATTCTCGTTACATTGAGTGAATCACCTTCGCACGGTCTAGAGACACTGAAATATTTTCAAAAGGATGTAAGAATATTAATTAGGAGAAGTTTTTTTTCTTCTGCCAGGCAGAAGATTACTCCTGAATTGACCAAACCATCATGCAGTGGTACTCAGTTCTTAATTGTGTGTACACAGCCCATCTATTGGTTACCCTTCTCAGCTGTACTAATACTGTCTGTTGAGTTCAAGAGTCGCATTATTTCCCATACATGGCCATGATCAGTGATATACATACCACTTGCACCTCTAGTGATAGTGACATTCTCTGCTTGCACTATATGAGAATAGTCCTAACCTAAAGGTACTATGTAACAGTTTTTCTCATTGTTGTTGGGTCAGATTGCAAATTTTGTGCTTGACACATTAAACGTAGAATGACTGACTTCTATAGCCATTTATATCCAAAATAATACTTCCCATGTTAAAATACAATTGTGGTACAGACTTACATTGTTTTTATGTATATTTTAACACTGAGATCATGGAACGATTCATAGCAGACTAATATTTCATGAGTGGTAAACAAGCAGCACTTTTATACAGAAATGTATGACAGGTATTACTACACAATAGTGATTTGGCCTTTGCACTAAATAATAAGGTTTCCCTCTTAAAAGGGAAGTATGGGTAACTGAAGCTGGTGGGTTCATCAATTATTTCTCTTCAAAATCATCCAGATGTATCAGAAACAGTACATGAAACTGAATGTCTTTTGTTTCACAATAAGTTGATCATTATGATGTGATGCCATTGCATAGACATTTATTAAAAATATAGTGTTTACAAACTCAATTTGGTTGTTTCATTTCACCAATTGTGCACTAAAATGCAGAAGATTGGTCCTTTTTAAGGACTCGTCCTGTTCAGTAATACATACTTGTACCATTTGAATGGATTCAGTAAGAAAAAGCATCAACTTAATAGATAAAACCTCACAACAATCAATCACAATGCACTTTTAATGAAATTAATTTAGCCTGTCCTGCGTGAAATTGATTTACTTTATTGACTGCTAGCTGAGGTCATTGGACATCACTGTCACCACTGATTCATTGTGCACCTTGATGCTCCTTGGTAAATTTTGTATAGTGCCTGTATCTCACAACCATTGCTTGGTCTTCAAAAGACCGTTGAAGATATTGAATTTGACAGATACATGTGGATTAACAATCGTCACTTGTATTGTAGCAGTTAGGGGAATATCTAAAATTATCTTGTTATTTTTAGCAAATTATAAAAAAAATGATTGAGAAGTACAAGGTTCTAACTGATGCTTATATGTGTGTGTGCTTTTGTGACATATACTTTTTAATTACATTTGCTAAGCTTAAAATTATATACACTTTTGGTTGTCTATGTAACATTTTGTTTAAAGGTCCTAGGCAATTTCGTTTGTTTTATATATTTTTTTTTGTTCTGAATATTACAACTGCATAATCTTCAAATGACCAAAATGTCACAAAATATGTATATCTTAATGTCCAAAATGATAAAATGCGCATGGTTGGAGTTGGATTTCTAAATAGACACGGGCGGGAGGGAGGGGGAGGGGGAAGTATGAATTCTTTAATAAAATATTTCCCTTACAGCGCTAACAAACAAACGCTATTTTAAACGTGCATTCAGCAATATTTTGACTTCCGTCTATAGCATAGCACGTATTTCCCATAACCCAACGCTAAACGCCGTGTTAAGGTGTGGATTACACCACCAATCAGCATCCCCCTGATTTATCGTGCTTGCCTAGGGCCGTCGGAGAGTTGGTTTGACTGGTCCTCCGTCTAGACTGATTAACCTCTGCAGATGGACATTGATATTGGGGTCCTCGTTGTCTTAATGCGAGAAAATAAAATGATAGGGTAAGTTAAAATGGTATTTTAATTCGGTTTACTTGGCCGTTTTCCTTGGTTTTTCCTAGAATGACATTATTAAACAATGTTTTACTGTGTCGATAAAATTGCAGTTTCTCCCAGCCCAAACCATCGAAGGCATTTGCATTTATAACCAGCGTTTGTAGTGTTCACATTCTCCATTCATGCCACAGGGCTCACCAAACGTGATCCATATCTAAGTCATACAGGTGAAAAAAATATAAAAAATTAGTGGCAATAACCAGCGTTCATTTTTCAATCCCAAAGTACCTTTACACACCGAAAATCGCTACGCAATTTAAAGCATGGTATGTTACTCCATCGCAAGTGGTTACTCTTTGTGTGCTAAACTGCAAGGTCCTTACACCACTGGCGAGTGCCAAATTGTGTAAAACGTTTTTTCTATGGAGTGTAAAACCTGACGCACTATGATGAGATGCGATTTTTCAAACACTGGTGTCAATTAACGCCAACTTTGTTGTCAATTTTTAGAAACAGGAGTACGTACTTACCGGACCGACGTAAGCGTAAACAAACGTTTTTTATTATGAGCGATGGTAAAGAGATGCCCTGGATATTCATGTTACAACTGGACCCCTAAACTCAGATCCCATTGTCTGCGGCTTACCCTTCGACAGTTTTCCACCATGCCATCCGGGGAACATTGCCACTATAGCAACCATCGTCGACATTTGAACAGGAACCGCCGTTTTGGCCAAAAGGACTGCACATCACAATAATTATTTATTAATTTAAAAAGAAAAGCAAAGAGATGAGAATATATATTTTGAAGTAAACACACGAGAAAAGTGCCAAAAAAGGAAAGCAAGGATGTGAATAAGGGGAAGTTTTTGATTATTTAAGAAGGCACGTCACTATTACGAAGAACGAATTTTCTGGTGGAAATGAAAACAGGTACACACATTTAACTCATATATTCCAATATGGCTATTGCAATTATATGTACCGTGGACAATGATCTCCCATCCACGGGGCGCGACACGAAACCAAGCACATCGTATGTCCCGGTAGTTAGTGCCAAAAGTAACTGCAAAATATCCTTTCTCGTTACATTGATTGAAATCACCTTCGCAAGGATCTAGAGAACACTGAAATCTTTTCAAAGATTGTATGACTATTAAAATTAGGAGAAAGTTTTTTTTTCTTCTGCCCAGGCAGAAGATTAATCGTGAATTGACCAAACCCTCATTGCAGTGTGGTACACAGTTCTTAATGTGTGTACACAGCCCATCTTTGTTTGACCCTTTTCAGCTGTTACTGATACTCTCTGTTGAGTTCAAGAGTCTCATATTCCATGACATGGCAATGACAGTGACGACTACTACCTACTTGCCCACTAGTGATAGTGACATTCCCTGCCTGCACTAAATGAGACTCTTCCTACCTAAAGGTAGCAGTAACAGTTTTTTCTGATTGCGTTGGGTCAGATTGCAAAGTGCTTGACAAAATTAAACTGTCTAGATATGCTTCTATAGCCAATCTTATAGCCAAATAATTACTTCAATGTTAAAATATACAATTGTGGTACGAATACATTTTGTCATGTTATATTTTAACACTGACTTACCGAGCCATGAAAAACCCTATTTCATACGCAGACCTACAGCTATTTCATGAGTGGTAAACAAGTACAACTTTTACTCAGCAATGCATGACAGGTATTACTACAAATAGTGATTTGGCCTTCGTGCACTCACCAACTAAGAAGTTCCCTTTACAAGGGAAGGTCCCCACGTATGGTAAAACTGAAAGCTTGGTCGTTCCCATGCAAGGCTGATTTCTACCCTTCAAAAATAATACCAGAGTATCAAGCCAAAAGTACAAATGAAACTGAATTGTCTTTGTTTCACAATAAAGGTTGACAGACCTTATGATTGACTGGCCTTGCATAGTTATTTATTAAAATATTAGTGTTCCCAAAAACTCAATTTGTTGTTTCATTTCAAATTGATGCACTAAAAATGCAGCCCACAAGAGAAGATGTCCTTTTTCAAGGACTCGTCTGTTCCAGACATATTACTTGTACCATTTGGAAGGGGATTCCAGTAAGAAAAATAGCCAATCAAACTGAATGAGATAAACCTTCACACAATCATCACAATGCCCACTTCTATGAAATGAATTTAGACTCCTGCGTGAGAAATTGATTTACTTATTGTCTAGCGAGCGGCAGTAGTGACATCACTTACCCTGATTCATTGTGCACCTGGAATGACTCCTTGGAATTTGGATTAGTGCCGTAGCTCACATACATTGGGCTTGTGGTCTTAAAAGACACGTGTGAAGATAGTGATTTGGACAGAGGACATGGTGGATTAACAAATAAGTCACTTGTATGTAGCCGGTAGGGGAATATCTAAAATATCTTGTTATTTTTAGCAAAATTAGAAAAAAAATGGTTGGAATTATCAAGGTTCTAACTGATTGCTTTTAAGTGTGGTGCTTTGTGCAAATAATACTTCTTTTAATTTTATTTTGCAAGCTTAAATTTTATACATTTTTTAGGTTTTCATAATGTAAATTTGTTTTAAAGGTCCCTAGGCAAATTTCGTTTTGTTTTATATATTTTTTTTTTTGAAATTAAAACTTCAAATCAAAATGACCAAATGTCCAAAATGATGTATATTATTAATGTCAAAACTGAGGATGGTCAAAGTGAGCATGGTTTGTGGTAGCCCCGTAGTTGGGATTTCTAAATAGCGAACGGAAGGGAGGGAGGGGGTAGGGGGAGGATGACTTCTTTAAATAAAAATATTGTTTCCTTCTCAGCGCTAACAAACCTTATTTAAACGTGCATGCAGCCAATATTTTGACTTACGTCTATAGCATGCACGTAGTTTCCCATCAACCAACGCAGAACGCCGGTTAAGGGTGGATTCCACCACCAATCAGCATCCCCTGAGTTATCGTCGTGCCTAGGGCCGTCGGAGAATGTTGGTTTGACTGGTCCTACGTCTAGAATGAATTAACCTTGATCCAGCTGGAATTGGATAGTGGAGGTCCTCGTGGTCTTATGCGAGAAAAGAACAAGGGATAGGGTAGTTACAAATGTGTATTTTACAATTCGTTTTACTTGGCCGGTTTCTGGTTTTCCTAGAATGAAATATTGAAACAAGTTTACATTAGTGTCGATTAAAATGCCACTTTCTATATGTACCAAGATAATCGAGTGTTTCATTTTGAGATACAAAGAAACTACCCGGTTGTCATTATACTACGTGTCGTGTGATGAGTTCTTACCACGCATCTGTTATTGTGTTCCTCCATTGAGTGCTGTATGCATCATGTGTTTCAGCACTGTACCCCCAAATGGCCTCGTCTACAAAGGTCACGGTTTATTCCGTACATGTTGCATGGTAGATAGGACACTCTCTCATGGGGGGACACTCAGTTTCTTTACAACGGGTCCGAATTTTTACCCCGTAGTTAACACTGGCATGACACAAGCTTTAATAGCCACAGTTCACTTAATAAATGATATTTTCTTATTGTTAGAGAATCTAGTTTATATACGGCACGAGTCTGCCTTTATTCGTCGAAGGTGTATATGAAATTAAAATCCCACCTCGCTAATAAATCACTCGCTAGTCTAGTGGGTTCAGAATGCTTCTTAACCTATGCTTGTTGCAATGGTCGAACCACTTTTATGCTCAATTTTGAGAAAAAAATATATAAAGTGTTTCGAATTAGTTATGTTAAATAAAAGCGTGCCAATAGTTAATTCCAAAAGTTAACTACAACGTAACTACTGAAAAAAAATTCTACCCACAACTACAATTACTAAAACACAAGGGTATATTTAGCCTACTTACCAACAACTTCAAGAAGAAGAAGCAGCCGAGGCGGCAAATACCAGCTGGGGTTCGTGGCAGTGCATCAAACATGGTCGAGCCGATGTAAAAGTGGCGCCCAGGATCATGACTACGGAATTTCAAGTTCTTGATTGGACGTAGAGAAGTAGGTTCGGCTCATCGTAGTAGACTTTATTATAACCCTCCCCTGGTAGTTTTCTACTTCAAGTCGGCCAGGACAAATGATAGTTGGAACATCCATGATCTTGTAACTCATTTAAAAAAATGACGAACAAGGGTTCGTAAGGTAAATATTTCAAGATGGTGAACACTTAAAAGCCATATAGGAACATTTTTGAAGACGCCCCAATTTACAAAATTTGATATTTTTGCACAAGTTTAGTTGGGAAAAATTTGTCTAGGAAACTACCTGCGAACGAGAGATGCTAACCAAAGTGTAAGGCCTATTTACATACAAATAACGCGATTTGAATTAGAATTGGGGTGGAGGGAGGAGTATTAAAGTTAACGGAACAATCACACAATTGTTTTATAGTCGTGTCATTACCATCATTTGTCATTTAACATAATATAAAAGAAAAAAAACAACGCAATATTAAAACTTCATTTCAATGTCAAATACAAATAACAATTAACAAACGGGATACAACATATAACAGGTGAGAACAAGAGCCTCACCTTTCCACGTATAAACAAGATAATAAACAACATAATGCAAAGATACACTTAGAAAAACATGATCAATAAAAACAAGTTCAAAAAGATATACTGATAAATATATAATATACACATCATAGACCGATGACCAAGGTCATCACTCATCCATGTCCAACGCCAAAAACTTCAAAATCAAAATACAGATAATCGGACAATACATCAGAACATGCAAACATAGATCCGTTACAGACCAAATAGATTGTCGCATACATGAACATTGATGAATGGCTCCAATACACTTGGACATTATGCCCAAAACTGATAGATTTTAAATTACATCAACAATTATACAGTAGAAACCTTAATACATGCTACTATTTACAAAAAAAAATAGGTGGTTACATCTGTAACAAATGTATTTAATAAATTGTTTGTTTTCATGTTAATTGATTTTAAGCTACATGTACTCAAACGAGTAATCAACCGAAACATCTTAATAATACAATACACAGTTCGAAATCATACACATTTATCCATAAAATCCTAAATTTAATACAAACCTCGTCTGTTAAATAATAACAGACGAGTTGCCCCCCCTTTAGTCGCCTTTAAGACATGCAGGGAACACATCGGGCCAATTTTAACCCGAACCGCAGTGGGGCCCCATTTAGTTCGCCTTTTACACATGCAGGGGAAACACATCGGGCCCGCCAATTCAAACGCCGAACCCGCAGGGGGAATTAGAATTGGGGATCCCAGCTGGACTAACGGCGGAGCGGTGTTACGCTAACCTTGACCAAGGCCAAAAAACCACCTCAAAAATACGGATTTCAACCTCCTGAATAACTAGACAAGACACTGTGAACTTGATTACAATTTAAAATCAAAGTATTTATTTTAATTGTGTGGTTTAAATCATCTCAGTTTTTTAACAACATGGAGTAGGTATCAAGATCAAAGATAATTATATTAAGTGTAATAATGAACTACTAACTTACGACCTGGTGTGGGCCGCGACGCGGTCTGCAGCGAGATTACAATTAAGATGCCGAACTGGCAAGAGTCTGGCGAATATTCCAGCGAAAAACTACAATTTCCAATAGTGGGATGTGTCCCCGGACGAACTTGTACTACTGAATAGGAAAACAAAATAAGGACTCCCGAAGCTCGGAGGTCGACTAAATATAAGTCCAAAAGTGTGTAGCTTGTTTATCTTGATAACTCAGAGAGGCCACGGAATACAAAAACCGAACCCGGATACACAATCGGACGAAACTGACTGGAGCTGAGCACTACTATGACAATGTCGTACTTATCTGGGAGAGATTACGAGACGTTGATTAAGGGCACTGTCAACTTGGAAACTTGCTAATAACTTGGAGCAAGATGTTAAAACTCTCTTAAATGAACTTGAGTAAAGTAGATGTTGTGATACTCTATCAGCTTCTCTCACTAGAGCCTTTATTATATCCTCTCAAACAATTATAGAACGGATCTAGCGCCAGTCTATATAGTCGTGTAATAAATCTAGCCATTACATATAAGTCATGACCGATGCCACAGATATCCACGTTCTATATGGATTACAGCACTTTCTCCCTGCCGTACATGCAGTAGGGCGCCATCTATAGTCAGAAATGCACATAGGGCTAGTCGATCTCCTGACTCTGAGTTAATTCCAGAAACGCTTGTAAACCTTTCTAATGAAATCACTAAAGGTCTAGATGTTTCTCTGGTTCTCTGTTTTATTCTATTTGTTTTGCACACCCACTAGTTAGGCACACAAACAGGTGAATTTTACTATTATATTATTTAGGACTATTATAATATTTTATGTGCTCATTTATGACTTAATCTTGCTCAAAGTGAAATAAATCATTGCAATTCATGGCCGGTAACAGCTGGAAAATGCTACGTTTATGCATTCCGTCCAGTGAAATGAAAAAAAAAAAAAAAAACCACCTATACTTGACTTGCTTGAACAATAAAACAATAATGGATGTGAGCGTAGACACTTACATGGCGCTATTCCAGATATTCACATTGGAAGGCCGTTTCAAGCAAGCCTTGCTTTGAATTATTATTGGGATCCCGATAATAATATTCTAATTACGAAGTCCTTGTTTGGACCAAGAGCTTAACCATTAACAGGTATTAGTTTACTAGACACGTTAAAGGAATGCACCGGTTTTTGTTAAAAATCTCTTTTTTTTGACAAAAAATGGGGGCGCTCTTCAAGAACATGTGCTACTATTGCTTTCCTTTAAACGTCCTTTAAATACCTGTAACAATGACAAACTTGGTCGTTACCTTCATGATGTTAAAAAATGATATGGTAAAAATGTTGCAAAAATCCGAAATTCACCATACGCCAAAACCACTAAGGAATCAAAAATTAAACACATTTTTTTTAGGCTGAATGACAACCCCCCGATGACAGTACAGTTATTTGAAAACAAGTTTTATACATGTGTGATAATCGTTACATTTTACTCCTGCGCGCTTCATTGTACTGCTCTACTTTCATATCATTAAAGCAATATTATAAAATTTTGAGATAACGTCCCCATCACAAAAAATGACTTTTGGGTTGGTAATTAGTTTGTTTTGTTTTTTTTAGATATCAATACTCAAATGTTATTTCAATGTCGGAGATCCCGATATTAGTAATGTGGGTTTGAGGAATGTGTTTTTTTTTTTTTAAATATTTTGTATAACGTAAATTGTTGAAAGAACACACGAAGTTATGCATGATATCAATAGACATTTTTTCAATCCGCGAGACAAGAGTTACCAATCTACTCGGAGAAAAATTTATAATATTGCTTTCACTCGCTCGCTGCTCCTCAATCAGATCACTCGACTCCTGCCAGACCCTCAGCACGTTTCTTTGTACCTTAGTTTGCAGATAAAACCAAACGCGCTGAAGACAGATGGTAAATATATTCTCGGTTACACGACGACAGGCCCGTAGGCCAGGATTTTTTCTGGGGGTTGCGGATTTTTCCAAAAGTGGACCTTTTTCCCAAAATGTGGACCTTTTCACAATAAGAGAGGTTTTAAATTTGGCAAAAGTGGACCTTTTCCCCCAAAATAGTGCCCTTTTTGACCAAAAAAGGCCGAAAACCCCTATTTTTTCCCTAGCTCGCTTCGCTCGCACACATCATTTTTGTGGACCTTTTTTGAATTTTGGAGATTGGGTGGGTCTCGCACCCCCCGCCCGGACCCCCTGGCTACGACCCTGCCGACGACGACAAAAAAGGACAAAGACGGCAACAATGGCAAAACAACAGTAACACCAAAAACAAAAAAGCACACGCAACAAACAGCTATACACAACAACGGCAACGGCAACAACGTCAACAACAACCGTCAACAACACTGCGGCAATAACACGTAAACGTCACAACGGCAAACCAACAACGGCAACAACCAACGTCAACAACACGGCAACAACAACAAGCCCGCAACAAAACAACGCTCAACAACAACGGCAACAACAAACAACGACAACAACAACGTCAACAACAAGCGTTCAACAACAACGGCAACCACAACATCACGGCAAAACGTCACACCAACGGCAACAACAACGATGACACAACAACGGCACACACGTCAACAACGGCAACAACAACGTCAACAACGGCACCACAACGGCACACACAACACCAACAGGCAACAACGTCAACAACAACGCCAACAACAAACTCTGCAACACTGCAACAAACACGAGCAACAACGACAAACACAACGGCAACAACAACGATAACAACAACAACGTGCAACAACAACGTCAACAACGGCAACAACAACACGAACAACTTCACAACAACGGCACAAACGATAACACAACAACGGCAACAACCAACGTCACGCAAAACGGCAACACACGGCAACACAGCAACACACAACAACGGCAACAACTTCACAACAACAAACCCCACACAACAATGACGGCAACAACAACAACAACAACGCAACAACAACAACGGCAACAAACCAACAACGGCAACCCAACAACGTCAACAACAACGCCAACAACAACAACAGCAAACACAACAACGGCCATCAACAACGGACAACAACAACGGACAACAACGGCGGCAATAACAACGGACAACAACAACGGCGGCATAACAATGTCAACGTTAACAACTTCAGCAACGGCAAAATAAGCGGCAACAACAGCAACACGTTACAACTCACACGTGCAACAATAAAAACACCGACGATGTGATAAACGACGAGCAATCATCTTACCTGTGACCTCTTACAGTAAATTGACATTCTACGCGTTATCGGATGCATCCTCGGCTAACGCATGTTACAGTTGTTCGGCCAAAGAGAAATACATGTTCTTGATCGGGTTTGCAACCCGTACAATTGGATCTTCACCGTATTGTCCCAATGCCCGTAACTCCCATCTACCCTTACTCCCGCATCACCCGCGTCGCGTTTTTTTTAGATATCTGGTGGGCAGACGATGCTCGGGGGTTCGTTGTCTGTTGGTTAAATAGAGATAGGATGGTAAAAATGAGTTCAATGCATCAAGATCAATTTTGAAATAAAAATGCTTCATGAAAGGTAAAATAAAAAAATTTTAATATCTTCAGCCCTCGTCTACCGGAGCCATTTGTAACACTTGGACTGTCCCCAAGCGACCCATGTTAGAGCGTCCGTATCATGGTACACGCGGCCCGGATCATCTTACAGTTCTACACAGCACAACTATTCTTGACACTTAAGCCATTGCCCAAGCAATGACTTAACAACGAACGAACGAACGTAACGGATTATCCCCAAATTAAACCTGACTTATAAATTTCTGCCACGCAGATAGTTTCAGACTATTTCCCCTTTCTGTTGGTATCAATGGAGATATGACGTCACTATGCCTTAATGTGTTAGGCTAACATCTTATCCGTTGGAAAATATATTTTATAAGAAGATCCAAACGTGTAACTGGTAGCAATTCCTATCGGTACTTAAAATATGTACCAAAAGGACTGAAGAAATACTCGCTGCATCAATCATATTTCCCAATAGAAAACAATCATTTATTCAACCATAACATCTACTTCGAAGAGCATCAAATTGGTGTTTCCCGCTCGTCTGTTGCTACCACCTATTATCTATCAGTGATCCATCTGGAAGTGACCTTCCCGTGGTTCACAATCAACTCAACGTATTCAATTCCGAGTTGTCCCACAGTTTGAAATCTCCAAACCAGACTTCTGCGTATCATCAAATCCCAGTCTGTTGGTTGAATCTTGCGACCAGGACATGCAATATTGGGAGTCATTCGTCTGGAAAAGAATGAGCAAGGCAAACTACGATACAACAAATTGGTCACTATAAATAACACATTTCATTACATTGATCTTTGTCTACACTGTTAAAAACATAATCATTAAACGTAACTTGTTTTTAAACTGGCGCTGGGGGACTCTCAACGGTTAAACGACGTATTTTTACAGTTATTTGCATGATTGAGTCCCTTTTTACAGTTACTTTACACGTTTCGAGTCCCGGCTGATAGTTGAAAAAACGTGTAATTTTTAAAGAATATGTTTTAACATTGTATGAGTCCATGACCTATACATTTTTTGGTAGATATCCCAATACAAGTCCCGAATCTCTCCAATGGCAATTTCTGAGCATAAACCCTGCACTTAAACACTCTAATTCTTGTGACACGCATATAACAACCTCACCCCGACCACACCTCACCTCCCCACAGCGTTTGAAAGTCTCTAGTTTTATTGACAAAACGAGAATAAAACAAAAAAAATTATCAACGGCGACACACTTTGGCAACTAATTTGAAAAGTATTTATTCCCACTGGCTACATCCTGGTGTAAATGTTTGATGCATGTATATTGTGCATGCAAATATGCATTTTCATAAGAGAATCTAGTATTACACGTTTTTCTTTGGGAAATAGGCATTATAGATGAGGCCTATATATCATAAAAATTATGACCTGTGTCAGGCCTATTTAGACAAATCCGTCCAGCCAAATGATGGTCAGAATTGATCCGCAATTATGGGGCCTTCCAACCCAAAACCTACCCAAAATCTTTAGTTGTACCACGATTGATTAAGTAGAATTCAAAAGATACACTTAATCTGACACATTTGGGTGAATTCCAAGCAGGATTGCACCCGGGCCCCAGCTATGGCTGCCATGGAGGTGTTGGGATGTGCGAAATCGGATATTGGTTGTATACCTAGCAAACCCATTCCCCCCCCCTTGGGCTGCAATGGATTTTTCTGGTGAATTTTGTTGGAGTAATAGCTCTTGTATTCCAGTGGTCAAATGTGTCTCATTGCTTAAAATGTCTTAAATAAAAAGAGGACCAATTCGCATGATGATGTCAAAACAAACTGCCCCCCCACACACACACACACACAAGCACACCATCTCGTCGTTGCTGGACGTTCATTTCTAATGAAACGAACAAATTCTTACCATACTTCTACTTCAATAGAAACCCTTTCCTCGTGGCATGTTATTCCACGCATAGCAGATGACAAGTTTCCAAGCCAAAAAACATCACAGAGGCAGGTTCACACCATCTGTCTGGAAACCCCGCATTATCCCAGGACAACTGGAGGGCTCCCACCAAACCTGGTTGTATGGTGCTTGGTAGGCCGTATTTTTTCTAACATTCTTCAGGACACGTACTTTCTGGGTTCTGCAAATTGAGTAGGAAAGAGAAGGTTTTAGCACTATATATGTAGCAGACTGTGAAGGGGCTAGCTATTTAGGAGTTCAAAATACCCACCCCCACACACGTACATATATTTAAATGATTAATGTAGGGCTTATCTTCTTTCATATTAGGCATGATGTGGAATTAATCAATTGAGAAAATCATGTTTTGATCCAGAACTTTAATTTGTGATCAAAAATATTTTTTAAGATATTTGTATTATCGATATCTGTGAAATGCACTTCGTCCATAGAACTAAGATATCACTATGACTCTTCGCAAAGCGACAGGCATCAAATGAACAGTAGGGCCTAACTGTATAGGCAATATTTAAATTGAGTGTGTGATTTTCTCAGAATCATTCTTCTGAAAAAATGTCCTTTAAAGCTTAATTACATACAATTATCAACCAACAAACACAAATTTGGGAGCATTCTGGAAATACTGATAGGTAAAAAAATATCTGAAAATATGATTTTGAGGAGAAGCGTACATTTCCGTCGAATATTACCTATATTTACTATTAAATTTCTGATCTTTAAATTGCTTGGTTCAGGATTTTTGGAGTACGACACAACTTTAAACGTTACACGCGCATGGGTGTATTTTGTTACATACATGTATCATATACACCAAGTACACTCCACTTCCCCCTACCCGGTAGATCAACATCATTTCTAAACTTAGAATAGACATATGCTTCCCGATGATACGTCATTTTTTTAGGTAATCAAAATTTTAAGGAAAAAAAAAAACTGCATCATACAGGTTTAAACCCACATTCATGTCTGAGTCTATAGAGATGTCATATAAAAAGTTGTTAGTCGTATTTTAGACCAAACTGGGTGTTGTTTTTACCAAAATCGGCTCAAAATACCATTTCTCCCTGCCTGGTAGCTCCATGTCATTGCTAAACTTAGTATAGACATATGTTTCCCGGTGATACACGATTTTGGGATTTTAGGTAATCAAAGTTTTAAGGGAACAAATAAGTAATATCATTTTGAGAAAAAAAAAACACCAATTTGTATCCAATACTGCCTATATTTAATGTACATTTTCAGTTGCTCTTTGTAGATCTCTATACACGTATAACTTTCCCGAAGCAGGTTTTGTTGTCCTTTCTTTGAGATTATTTTAGAATAAGAATGGTATAATACAGTAATATACAACTGAATATTGGTAATTGCTTTTGTTTGTTTTTAAAGTGGATATAATTGCTAAAGCAATACGCTATTTTATATTACCTCTAATAAAGACATTGAAGTTGCAACGAGCCGATATACCAGACTTCCAAGCTTGACACGTTACCGTGTGTTCGCCAACATTGAACATATCTCCTGAAGCTGGCCAACACGAATAAGTTTCAGCGTTGTAGAGGCTTGGTGGAGGGTACTCTACGATAGCGAAGCCTTCTCCAGGAGCTGCAGGTTGCGTCAAGTCACCAATACAATAGATCTCTGGAACTGGGGACCCTGTAAAGCATTGATGTAGACGAGATAAATATTCGGATTGAAATATGATATCGATAGATCTTTTCCTCACCATTCACTTCCCGAGTGCCCTTCCTCTTTCCCTTTTCTCCTAACACGCTGAAATAGAGACACTCACTGACACTGAAACAAATCGAGCATCCATCAAGAGACACGGAAACAAACAAGTATTTACAAAGAGACATTGAGAAAAGAAAGCATTCATGAAGAGATACTGAAACAAACCAAACATGCAACAAGAGTTACGGAAACAAACGAACATTGATCAAGAGATAATTTAAAAAAATGCATCCTTCAAGAGATTTTGAACAAGGCAAACATTCATTTGGAGATGTTGAAACAAAGCACGCATTCATTAAGAGAGAAGGAACCACAATAATAGATAAAAGAAATGGAAAATATAACAAAATAAGGACTCATCAAGAAACACTGAAACAAATCAAGCATTCAAAAAGATATAATAAAAACAAACAGGCATTTAATCAATAAATATTGAAACAAAGCAAGCATTCGTCGAGATACCACGAAACACCTTATTTACCAATTAAGAGACATTGTAACAAGACAAGCATTCCACAATCAAGATACATTGAAACAAAGCAAGCTTTCATCAAGAGACACGAAACACGTACAGTTTATTTACCAAGAAACATCGAAAAAAATACAACCATTCTTCACAGATATGAAAACAAAAACAAGGCATGGGCAGAAGAAAGAGAAACCACTGATGAAACACACATTCATCAAGATCGAATGAAAAAAAAAACCTAGCCATTCGTCCAGGAGGTTGTATTGAAACAGAGCATCACTTCACCAAGGAGGTCTGTGAAGCAAAATGATATCAAGAGATATTGAAACAAACCATGCGACACACCAAGAAACATTTAATAAACGAAAGGAAACACTCACAAGAGACCACTGACGAAGCAACGCCATCAATAAATTCTTCGAAGCAAAAAACAAGTAATTTTTTTTTTTTTTTTTTTTAATTTTTGCAAATTTCACTCACAAACCAAGAAACAAAACGCGGGTTAAAAGGAGATATAGCCAGTGGCCCATATCCGCGGCTCCACCAGACGAAACGGATAAAGCGTGAAGAAGAGTAAACTGAATAAAGTTGCCCTATTATTTTTCACCAGTTGTAGCGGACTTAAAAGGACCCATATCTCCTGCCACACATCGGTTATTTTACACAGGGAACTCGGAACAAAAATGGTATTTATGAGATAAGCACGATCAAGCAGTGAACTTATTGTTTACGGTGACATAAAAATGACATTTGTTTCTTGTTATCGATTCATCACCGCAATAACACCACACTTTTCTCTCGCCCTCACAATGTAGTTCTGATGATGGATTGCCCCCACACTCCACTTCAATTCGGAGTCTCTTCGGAAGTTATCCCCAAGATTCAGGGGTTTTTTTGTCCCAATAAACGCCACGGAGTCTGTATTGCTCCAACTTGAAACACTGAGACATGCATCACAGTGTATGGATGGGCTTTCAAATCCTCTGCATCAATACATTGAAAGTTTTTTAATAAAAACGGTATGATGTCGTGGTATAAGGCATCGGTTCGTAGGTTGTATCCGTCAAATGTGTCATTTTGTAAAGATTGTTGATTGCATTGATTGATTGATTGATTGATTAGGGAATACTTCCCCACAGCAAACTCCGGCTAGAGCCCAGGAAAAGGTGTCGAATGAGCATACAATGGGTCTCACATTCTATTTGCACCATGTTGAACAGACGGAGTGCATAATCGTTCGGAAATTGGCTTTTCAAGACGATGTTTTAAGTTAATCGCCCCAATTAAATGGCAGTAGTGTCTATAACAGACTACGCACCATTGCTCATTGGCATTACCAAGTCTGTTGTCGAAACCAGAGGTTATGCTTTAAAAGGCACTATGTGTTCCTCCCGAAAGAGTACAAATATCTGAAATTTGAAGGAATAGCTTTAAAGTGTAGAATATCTGTAGAATTTTCATAATTTAAAACTGAAAAGCTGATAAAAAAAGGAAGAAAACACTAATATTCAAAGATACGAATCTCCATTCGATTACGTGTTGTAGTAAGTGTCAGTACGTACAGTAATGACTAAAACATCCGATTTTGTCCTTATTGGACTGCTTTTGGTCGTATAGCTTGTAGGGTATGTTAGGACACGTATACTTGTTACAGAGATGCATTTTTTTTTCTGATTTAGCAATTCACTGATAGTACCTTAAATAAATAAAAATAAAAAAACACTCACCGTGTTCGCAATGTGTTCCGTTGTAGCCCGTGTCACATTCGCACATGTAACCTCTTGAAACTGTATTGTCATGATAACAAAATCCGAAATCGCACGGATCAGGTTCGCATGGGTCTGAAAGTGCTGATGAAAACAATAGAATATTTGATGAATTTGGATGTAAATTGATGACTTAAAAGTATCATCGAGGGTGTTAATATAAATGTTCGATGATAAAGGAGTGCACTCGCAAGATACTGGAGAAACTTCAGAACCGTGCGGAGAGGTCTAGTGTAGCAGATTATGTGGTTCCCATGCACCCTCTTAAAACTAAATTCTAACATGATTTTTTAGAATCGGAAGTCGGAAGGTAAGAGGGGTGGGGGTTGCCACCTTTCTATACTTTACTGTGTAAAATGTCAAAAGTGGTACTCATGTTACTCATGATGCTACTGTAAGCAATACTGACAATATTTGTATTTTGTTCTTATTTTTTAGAATAATAGTATATATAGCTTACTTTGGCATGCGTCATTGCTAAATAAAATATCAATTTTGCTTGCATGAATGGCAAAAACGGTAAACACCCCCTTAATTTTGGAGATTTGCTTGCAAATAACGTTAAAAATAAATGTTCAGTTATGACGTCACTGTGGTGTCATATTGTTAAATCTTTATGTTTGTACATTATTTGAAGAAAGGACATGTAGCTTTACACTGATACCAAACAAGATGATTGTCCCTTAATTAAGGAAAAATCATGGGGTGGTAACCCCCCCCCCCCCCGGTCGTGAATGCAGTAGAAAATCCTTTGGTTGAACGAGGGTTAATGAAAGAGAAAATATGTAATCTCTGTGCCAATCCCCTCGGCTACAACATAAAAACGCTTAATTGGTCAATTACAAATTTGTCTAAAACCGAAGAGTTGTTAATTTTCCTTAAGATTTTTGTTAATTTTGCTTCAAAGTCTTAATGATAATACGAAAGAAAACCATACCTGATTCACAATGGTGCCCAGTAAAGCCATCTCTGCAATAGCAACTGAATGACGTCGCTGATGTGCCATCGATAAAACAGGACCCACCGTTAAAACACGGATCGCAATCGCATGGGTTAGAGAATGCGATTTCTGTAGAGTACAGGGGGAAAAATCACCGTCATTATCTTCAAAGGGGATGATCCTTAAATTTCTACATTTTTCATCTTGATAGAATGGCCTTCCCAATTCACACCATAACTTCATATGTAAAGTTTCGCGCCGATATTTCAACCCGTTTTGTAGTGAGCTAAAACGTGATTTTGTAATCCCCATAGAGTACTCTGTAAAATTAACATTGGTCGACCAACTTGAGGCATCTTTCCGCTCGTAACTTCAAAATCAAACATCCTTTAGTCCTAAGTTTTTACAGAGTAAATGAGAAAAATAGCAGCTTTCTTCTGATACCAACATTTTGACCGCTTCCGGTAAAATCTGGGGTCCCTGGGGACTATTAGCGATCGGACCATGGACCATTAAATATGGGCGGCCATTACTGTCAAAGTAATGTTTATTTACCCCTTCCACCCTAAAGATCATAAAGCAAATTCACATAACTTTCCAGTGGAATACTAATCACATAACACTCCTTCAAAAACGCAAAATTGAAACATTAGGATACACATTTTACTCAACATCCTGAAGTTAAAATCAGTCGTTTTGAAACCAATAAAAGTTTTAAAGAGAGGAAACATTTGGCTCTGCCACATCTGAGCTGTTGCTTTTCAATTAAAAAAAAATGGTATCAACACACACCCCTTTTACCAAAATGACGTTTTCAGAAAACGTGGCACTTTGTAGTATTCAAAGGTCTAGAGTCAACAAATTATCGATGTACATGTACAACAACAATCTCACTTTACTTCCTCTAAGTAAATACGCTGTAAGTATACAACAAATACGTTGACAACAAACAATTTATTTGTCGTGTTTTACCCCTATAAGGCGACGAAAAAAGAAAACCATGTTTTATACGGGCGAGCGGACCTTAAGAGTAGGGTCGGTCGGTCGGTCGGTCGATTTTTTTTTTTCTGGACGTCAAAATTCGTCTAAAATAGCCCCAAAATTGGAAATTAAGAGAAAAAATGAAACATTTTACAAACAAATTTTATAAACAAAATTAGCCAAAATTGATAAATTTGGGCTAAAAACAGGCTGATTTTACATGACTTTTGGAAAAACTAAAAAAACAAAAAAATCTGCAAAATTGAAAAATCAGGGTCGGTCGGGCCCATAAAAGAGGGTTTTTTTTATTTTCGTCGCCTAATGGATTAATTTTTAAGCTTATCAACTTCAGACAATAGTCTTAGCGTACCTGTCTCGCAATGTATCCCCGTAAATTCTGGTTCACATTCACAGTAGTATGAGCTATCACCTTCAAGATAGCAGACACCTCCATTACTGCAAGGGTTAGTATCGCAATAGTAATCTGAAAAAAAAATGGAGGGTATTAAAAACAAATTAACAACAAAGTCTATTTCGCAATTGGTGCATCCCGGATTCATATATATAGGTTGTGTTTTATAGAGACGCGAGGACATTCGATCCAAGACAAATGCGTCCCCAGATTTTAAAATCACATAATTACGCCGAAAACGCTGATTTTGTACTGTAAGTATGATTTTGCATTTTCTGGTGTTCGCGACACAGTTCTCAAGTACAGTTTTAAATAAATGTATATCCTCAAAAGAAGATTCTAAAGTGGCTCCTCGATAATTCAATACTGATAACGGTTCTAGAAGTTGTTCTTCCCAGGATGTGGGGAGGGGTGTTGGTTTGTTTTTGTGTGTGTGGTGTGTGGGTGTGTGTGTGTGTGTACAGTTGCGTTTGCCTTGTGTCTTGTAATGTTTTTGTTTGTTTTTTCTTTGTTTTGTGCTTCAATGTCTTGTGTATGTTTTGTTTATTTTTTCTTTTTTCTTTTTGTATTGTGTACTTTTTGTCTTATGTGTGTCTTGTTTTGTGTTTGGTTTGTTTTATGTTTATTGTTTGTTTTATTTGTTTGTTTTCCCTTCGTGGAAGACAAAAATGCATCTGCTGAATTGTACTTTTAAATACATAACAAAAGAACGCACATGATTATCTAGCTTCTGTTCGGGTTCACCCTCAGTGGATATATATTGCAAATCATGGATTCAAATGATTCCAAGGCCGAAATAGACCCAGACAGATTCAAGTAAGCACTCCATATTGTATACATTCATTCCAAGTGCGAGTCTTCCATGCAGGGCTATACAGTATACATAAACAACAAACAGTTTCGAATTTCGCATAAACAATCACTGTGTATGCTCAGTAGGGTTTCACGATTTAATCTCATGTGGACCCACCGATAACAATGCATGTTGCTGTCTTGGGGAGATAGCAATGGGCTACAGATTAATAGAAAGTTACTTGCCGAGTATTCTTGTTTGTACACTTAATGATTCGTAACGTCATGGCTATAGACCCGGGACAGACAAATAATAAGCTTTGTCATGGACTGCTGATTCACGAGTTCAATATCCCAAAAGTCTGCTTTTCTTTTCAGGTTACGTAAAATGAAAATTAAAAGATTTGGCAAGCAAGCCAAAAAGTCTCAGCTCTCCTGCCCCAAATGCGGCTCATTTTTTCCGAAAAATAATATAAATAATTATTTGTGTGAAACATGGAAGCATACATGGAAGTAAATCGAAACTTGAATTACAGTATACAATAATGTAGTTTTCAGACTCTTCATATTTGTGATTTCATATCAGAAATACACATTTAAGCCTATAGGCAAACCTTAAAAATACAATTACTTTTCGCGAATCTAAGTATCTTACGTAACGAAATATTAATAAATTTCGGCAAAACTAATACATTGGATCATCCCTAACCCTGCAGTGATCCGCATCGGGATCGACTCCATGCCAATGGTAATCACAAATCAAGTATACATAAAGGAAAACAAGTGTTACTTAAAAAAATGTGACCATTGACCACATGAGCAGTAGAATAACATCATGTAAACCTCTTCCCCGTTCTCCCATCTTGCTATTCTTCTTGTCTCCCCATCTTCCTCTCATTTCCTTTTACCACTAATTCTATCAAGACGGTTCAACTCCAATAGACGACCCGGAACTACTTCAATGACGTCAGTAATTTAAATCAGCTGGCAAGAAAAGTAAAATTAACAACATTTTGACCTTTATTGAGCTGAAATATATGACCCACTACAAAGGTATTTTACCATATATGGTGTTCCAATAAGGTTTATCATCTTCAAAAATAAACCCTAGGTCGCAGCAAACGGGTACTAACAGACAAAAAGGTGAATATCGGCATTGTATATAAAATCGCGCGCCCGCCCAACAGAAATTAGCTTTAGGCGTTTTGGCAATTCATGCTAAGGATGTGATAAACGTTTCACAATACTTCGGTCACACACGGACAACTTTATTATATTTACGAAAGAAATACCTATTTAGGAATTTCTTCCAGTATTCGATCAGTAAGAACTTTGTCCCGGAACTTTTACGATAACTGGTGTGTTTGATGAAGTAGGTAAAAGGTACAGAACCTTAGAATGTTAATTTTTATGTATACGTGCAGAAAATCACGCCATCAAAATCACAAAAAAGTGTTTGCCGTATAAATAGGTAAACTTTGAAGGATTTATGCAATGTTTTCAGAGGACATCTCATCAAGACATCTAGTATTTTTGAAATATGCTCTACCGTTCGGTCTTTTTTTATAGTAAATTTCACCAAATCAGCGGACGAAATCCCCGGGGGCCAGTTGTATTCAAAGTGGTATGATGCGTGAACATGGACTTCCGAAAATGCACCCTAAACAATTGGGATTTATGAAGATGGCGGTTACGTATGTGCCACATCCCTTCCAGTATTAAGGGCATGAAGATAGCTTGGTAAAAAAACTCTGCTGGACCACATAAGGGTAAATGGAAAATATTTTTCAACACAATTTGACACCTTTTGGCGGGAATGTTTTGGAACTGCAACATCCAACCATCAGAAAAAAAAAATATGATATTGTAACCAGTTTAATTAAGAATATTGCTCGTGCTTGGTGCCATGTTGCTTTTGAGTCTTCCACTGTTGATCCATATAACCAAATATTGTGGAATAATTTCTTCATCAAAATTGATAATTCTATTCTGTATAGAGAAAGCTGGTGTAGTAAGGGCGTTAAATATTATAAAGATTTAATTAGAGATGATGGCAAGTTTTTCACATTCAATGAATTTATTGCTAAGTACTCGCTAGAGAAATGTACCTTAGTTTGTAATACCAACAAGGTGTGCAAGTATATTCAGAACCATTGTGTTAAGAAAATCTTTGTAAAGCCAATTGCTGAAAATAAATGGGCTGCCCTTTTCAATGATTTTAATTTTAATTGGAGAGATACTTATCTCATTCCTTTTAAATCTACCTTATCAACTAAATTAAGATATTTTCAGTTTCAAATATTGCATCGCTATCTCCCTGTTAATAAGCTTTTGTTTGATATCAAGTTAATCAATTCCAACCTTTGTTCACTGTGCAATCAGGATATTGAGTCAATTATTCATCTTTTTTGGGATTGCAATATTTCGAGATCCTTTTGGTCAAAAACTGCAATCTATTATCCTGTGCAATAGGTAGATATTAAAAAGGAGGATGTTATTTTTGGTATGTTTGGTATGTTAGACCCTGATACTGCTATAATTTTGTTATTCTTCATGCCAAATATTATTTATACTGTTGCAGGTGTAACAGGTTGATTCCTAATGTTTACCATTTTATCAGTAAATTGAAGTTGAACTGTTTTATTGAGAAAGAAATAGCACTGAACCAAGACAAGTTAAAGTTATGGAACAGAAGGTGGGATGTTTTATTCTTAGGCTGATTCGTCCTGTTTTTTGATGTTGTCTCTTGTTTGTTTTTGGATTGTTGTGAGTTCAGGGAGTGTGTGATTTTTTTTTTTTGGGGTGTAGGCGATCGTGTGTGTTTGTGAGTATGTGTGTCTGTGAGTGTGTGTATGTCTGTGCATGTCTGTTTTTTGTGGGCCGCCAGTTTTATCTGGCAGGACCACTTGGCGGTCCGTTGTGCGTGTGTGTGTGTGTGTATGTGAGGGTGAATGTGTGTCATTAGATTGTTAGTTTTTTTTTTAATCGACCTCAATTGAAAAGTTGAAGTTCGATTGGAACCAGACTTCTGTCATGGGTGCACATGGGATCCCTCATGTTGATGAGGTCAAAGGTCATGTGCTGAGGTCGAAGGTCATGTGAGGTCAACTTCAAAAATAGCAAAAAAAAAATGTCAAATTGACCTCAATGGAAAAACTTTGAAGTTCGTTGGAACCAAATTTGTGTCCTAGGTGCAACCGTGGTAATCCCTTCATTGTGTTGAGAGGGCCAACGGTAATTGGCCCGAGGTCAAAGGTCATGGAGGCCACCATAGCTTACTATTCCTTTGGACTGTAGTGGGCGCGAAGGCCGAGAACCGCGGAATTCTTGTCTTTGGGTTTTTGCCTTTGTGTTTGTGTGTGTTGTGTGAGTGGTGTTGATGCGAGTGTGTGGTGTGGGTGTTGCAATTGTTGGGTAGTATTTTTTTATTTTATTTTTCCATGTCGGTATAGAATTTTTCAACCTCCATCATATGGTAATTTATACATGTCAGATCTTTCTGAATGGAGAGGGAGTTGTTGACTAAGGCATATTGTTTTTCTTTTCATACTATGCATGTTTTCGGCCGGGCGTGTATGTATTTTTTCTTTTAATCTACTTTTTTTGGCCTGTCAATAATCAACCTCCCTCCTCATTTTTATATATTTTTCTATAACCTTATGTAATTTAAGTAAACTTATGATTTTTTTCTTATCATGTAGCTTTATACATGGAAAAAAAACTATCATTGGAATTTGAGAGCTTCCGATCTTGCGGTTTTGTGTTATGAGCAATTGAATTCCTTGCAGATAGGACCGAATTTACACGTAAGATTAGGTATAACATTGATTACTAAGGGCTAAGGCGAACGGTTCAGATGGTATAAATATCTCAACTTTTTTAGGCAAGTCGGGAGGATGATGTTGTGCATGTGGATCACGAAATGCCCCCTACTAGACTAACCACAATAATAAATCATCAGTTTCCCAAACGGCTAAAATATCTGCAAATATAAAAATATAAAAATATGCAAATATATTATCAGGTATGATTTTTTATCCAACTTAGCACGAAATCTCTTCACACTTGCGCATGAGGAGGAAAATGGTACGTGTGATTGGCACACCTCAGAGATCGAAAAAGAAAAGAATTTCAGAGTCACGCAAATAACCGGCAATTATAGTCGAAGGTCCTATACAGACTGCCGTCCTAGTCCAATAATTGTAACTTGCCACCTATACTTTTAACATTGGACGTTATCTTGGTGTCAAGTTACAATCACACACAGCCTAGGAGTTTGATATCATACATAAGGCTCACTGGTGCAATCATGTGAAGTCAACTTACCATATGCTGCTTAAATCTTACTGAAAACACTTCTGACGCTAAATCAGCATGGTGTGATGTTGTATAATTCCCCCAACAGGATGTATCCTTACATAGCAACATATCAACATAGAATAAAATTGTCCTTTGAATCGTCCAGTTCCCCATCAACTAATGCCAGATTTGTTGAGGTTGAAAATTAGCACTTCCGGTATACGAGAGCACAGTTCAAGGGTCCACGGTGTGGCGAAAAAGCACGCCATGATATACTTCCAGTCGCAGTGAGCGATTGGGGTGCGCAAAAAAACCGGATAATGACCCAAGACAAGTGTCGCATATCACACGCTGAAATCGCTCCCTACGACTGGAGTATATAACCTTATAAACCTTGACCCCGTGTTACCCTTTTTTGACCCAAAACAGCATGAACCTGACAGTGGTTTCAAAAACCCCGTAGAGTTGATACTTTGGACTTAGGCTCCCGATGAAATTGGAGACCCGAAATTGATGGAAAAATATCACCTTGACAGATTTTTCTAAGACATCAACAATTATAGCAGTGATGTAACGTTTGAAAGATACTTCTTAGCAAAAGTGAGACCAGAGACTGTAAGTAAAGCCTGATTAGAGGGTACTTGAAATGTCATCTCTTATATCTGAAGTCAAACTGAAATTTTCGTTGGCCAGGAACCTCGTGACGATACGATTAAGGTAATGACATATTGTTTGGAAGACATGAATCTCGGGTCGTGCTAGCAGGAATAACTATGCTTAGGATTGTTACAACTTTGGCCATGACCATATATAGCCTTCAAATTCTTCCCATCTCAAGAGAGCATATAAGAAACAAAAGGAAAACGCAATAACAAAGGGAACGAATTAGGTCTGGTAGGATGTTAAGCCCGAACCCATCTCAGCTTGAAATTCTATTAACAATTGCAAAAAATGGCTAGATTTTCACGTATAATGCATCCGGGATATGCCTGCAAGTGTATATGTTGTTATAATCAAAACAAATACAATGCTGGTGAAGAATGATCCGGGACTAAACTAATGATGAAATTGAAAACTTGTTTTAGTTGGACACATTGGTTAGCTTCTGAACACGTTTATAAAGTAATACCAAAACGTGTGTAGACGTGTTTACTCAGAAAACAGTTTTTAGAGCTGTAGACACGTTGACCATAAATACAGGGTATAACACAGTGTTAATTTTAAGATGTGTGTGTTGAATTCTCTAACTACAACTGCTATCAAAACTCGAAACATGTTTAACTTTTAATCGTTTTTGAAAAGTTTATACAAGTCAAACAAAAATAAATTGTTCAATATTGTCCCTAAATATTGAATTGGACATTGGTGTACGGACGGGTGTATATTTCTGTGTTAAATGCGTTAGATATTTTGTAACACTTTGCAGATATTTCAGGCTAACATAAAATAAAATGTTGGACCTATTTTACAATTTATCATCTTTAACTAAGTATTATGTTCGAAACGCGGGGTAAAAAAACGTTACCTTATTTATGGTTATTTTAGGAGCTTCGTGCAACATTATACACCACACTAAAATTATAGAAGTATGACAGCATGATGAATTGGAAAAATAGACAAACGGGATAGATACACGTAAAAAACAGGTTAGAAACATGGTACAAATTAATGTCTAGGTAATATCTCTAACTCTTGGCATCAAGTGTCAAAACACCTACCGTCAAAACCGAAACATGTTTAGATTTAAAATGTTTAGATATAAGGTGCTTATGTATTTCAAAATGTTAAAAATGTTTAAAAATGTGGTGCAAAGAGTAGATTTATAGAAAGGTGTTTATTTCTAATATCTGTTTTTACAGGTATGACACCAAAGAAATGCGTCACTTGATAGCGATATACTCAAGTGCTGAACAGGTTACTAATTTCAAAAAAAAACTTGAGAAGATGGAAAGGGAAATGCAAATCAGATCGAATATGGACAGAAACCCCATGCCAAAAGTTCCAACAACCAAGTGCAATCATGGACAACTGTGGATCCTACCGTGATCATCCGATGGCCAGCCTTGGGGACTTTCTGACCAACTCCAACTGACCCAAGAAGGATATTCCTCCCACCAAGCCCACGACCACGAGGAGGACCACACCAGCTGTTAGATATCGACCAGGAGTGGGTTTTCGTTTCTTTTCCTTCCGACCCAAGGGGCACTACTTCCTCAAACTCTCTAAAATGATATAATACACGTTTACAATAACCATTCCCCTAGTATGAAGGTACGGCGTCCCCAAGAATGGGGAATTTTAGCACAGAATTCAAGTTGAGGAAGAACTCGAATGAGATCTGGTTTTACCAGCGCACCCCAGGAAAAAATCGCAAGAAAGAGATATATCTACAAAATGACATATGAAGCAGAGATTAGATTAATATGAAAAAAAATGAAGGGAAAGTATCACCTCGTTACTCATATACTCAAAACACGCATAAAGGCCTATTTCAGCTATTTACATGTTACTGATGGTTTCTTTTCTGACACACTTGGATAGCCTCTATATCATCCCGGACTCCTAACCATGCCACCTTTTATTATATTACAATCTGTCAAAAAAATGTTTCTGCACGCACATTGTTAAAGATGGCGACTCCCTTCGCATGATACCTGATTGCTGACAATGAATAAAGTCAGCAACGACCCGCCACAACACTCCTTTCCAGTGAGGATCCATACTATACACGCACACTATTCTCCTCAATACGGTCCGTGCTTACTTTCAGGTTTAACAAATTTTGCAGCTTCCCGATATAATTGTGTCCTTTCCAACCTGAAACTTACTAGAAGATGAGTTCCGGTACACCTACGATAAAAGGACCGTTTATTCCAATCCATTAATACCCTCCCTCTGTGGATTCAATGAGAACTTCCTTGCTACAAAGAAGCGCTTTGGCCGTTATGACAAGAATATATCTCGATTCGTTGTTATTGATATTGAAATCCAATGACGTATTTTGCTGTGAAAGGAAAAGCAAAAATCCCTGATGAGCAAAGTACCAAAAACAATACAAATGGAACGGTGTAATCGTTCTTTAGGTCGTCACGGTTGTGTGCAAAAAACCTTGAGTGCAATTTACGATAGTTTCTCATGAATAGTTGAGGGAAATCGCGTTGTAACGCTCATCAACTAGTAAGTTTAAAACAAGAGAGACCAGAATACCGCATCTTGCATTAACACTTAAGTGGACCAAGGGGGGGGGGGGTTCTCGGGACCCCAAAAGTTGTTTTCGCGCTGGCGCTTTACGCGTGGATTTTTGCCGCCGAACGTGTTTGTAATTGTCTGCTGACTTTTAAATGCGCTTTTCTTTCATACCAAAATAATAAAATCGGCCAAGGCGCGTTAATGAGGTAATTAGTGGGGGTCCTGGAAACCCCCCCTTGGGCACTATACGGAAGTCATTTCAGACTGTATTTTTAAAAATAAGAATAAAGAAACCAAGAACAAAAGCAAAATATTTTCTTTTGCTGATATAAGTCACACATTACATGTTAAGTAAACAAATTATCTATGTAACATTAACAAAGAAAAAAATAACCCTTATGTGATGATGAAACAAACATTTCATCATGGATGTTGCCCAACCGTTACTGTACAAACCTCTATGGGAAAATGACCGTGTATTTTTGCAACCACCGTAAGAAAATACAGGCTTCCTAAAATGCTAGTTTTTTGGGGGTTGTAAATATATGTAATTGGGGCTTCTAGGAGTAGGTAGCAACCTAAAATAAGTTTTCAAAATGTTGGTGTAAGCGCAAAGGCTCATTTGAATTTTCCGTCTTTTTTTCCAATTTTCGCTAGTATCCTGTTGAAAACAAGTTTTGTCCCCTAAATTTGCTGGGGCAACAAATAACAAATTTCATTTTTTGTTGCGATTTGGGGTTGTCTTATGAACCTGTCACATGTGGGTAATAAATTTCGTGCAAAAAATTCCCTTGGGAAAAGGTTTTCCTTAGGTGGGGGGGTCCATGGAACCCCCCCCCCCTTGGGCACCATCGGGAGTGAAAACCACTATTGGTCACTTAGTGTAAGGTACGGAGAAAGCAGCATTGTGATCTTTCGCGCTTTTTCATTTTGACAGTACAAAGTATCCGTGACAGTACTGTCCGATTTCAATTTGGCTACAATTAAAATTTCATCAGAATTTATGTTAAAATTTGACAAAAAAGTTATATTGTTCCTCTGAAAGCAAAAGGGATTGCGCGAGTTATGATTGAAAACACTCATTTAATGAACAGAAAACAAAAAAACATATGTCATGCC
>JAMKCH010020914.1:0-48323 GCA_023653785.1 Ophioderma brevispina | reverse complement strand
ACAAGGGTAGAACATATTGAACATGTTTGATTATCAGTCTGAATTGATAAATGTAATTTTAAAGAAATTTCAGATAGCCTATTTGCCCGGGCCTATTTGAAACAAAAGAGCAAATATTTATTAATTATGAAACTGCAAAAAAGCCCCCTCCCAGTGTTGCCACGGCTGGTCATCTTTTTTTTAAGGTGGCCTAATTGTTATGCAACATTGGCTCCCAGACAATGTTTGGACAAAAAGAAATACCTTGACTTTTAAAGGAAATGACTGTCAAAGTGGGCTGTCTTCGTGTCTTCATTATGTTCATCACACTTTAGATCAAATGGGTCTCCCTTGCACATTTTTGTACATGCCATCTGTAATGGGCATATCTTGAGATCCAATTAAGGTGCAACAAGAGCTTTCAACCTAACAGGTGTCCCTAAAAATGTGAAAATTCTGATTTTTTCACTAATGTTAAAGCCTCCATCACAAATAATACCCATGTGGAATTATTGCTGAGAATCAAAAGCTAGACCTAGCATTTTACAGGATTATGCTAAACACCATCTATCTTCTAACGGCCGCATCCGAGATGCTGTTCCCATGTAACGCCAAATGTCCCTGTTTGTCATTAGTTGGGGATGTCAGATGGAGCCTGCTGGATTGTCTCCGAGCAATCACATCAATGTCGTTAAGGGTCGACGACCCCTGTTTTGGGCATGTGTAACTTTCCAACATGTGAGCGTCTGAGACTACTGGTCAATCACACGATGACAGTGTACCGGCAAATTCGTGCACGGCGTTGGGCAACAGAAGATGAAATTGGAGGGATCTCCATATATCTGTGCCATGGTCTTGTGCTCGCGCCCAGTATTGTTTTGTACTCGCAGAAAAGCTTGGTGTAGGTGCCAGCCAGTCTATCTGTAGCTCTGTTCTTCATGGTCCAGTTCTCAGATCCATATAACCGGATCCTCTACACATGCTCTAAAGATTTCAGCTTGGTTGAATTGGAGATACCAGATTGCCAAAGTGGTGTATTTATTGCATGGCATTCCAAGCTTGTCCTTTGCCGTACAGAAGTCTTCTTGCTGTCTCAACATGGCCCCTAGATACTTTTTTTGAAGTCCTTGACCTCTTTGAGTTGGCTACCATTCGGCTGTGGCATATAGGTTTTATGATCGTCTCCTCATTGACATCAATAATGCAGTCTTCTTGGCATTTAGCTGTAGGGCCCCTGTTGTCTGCAGATTCTCAGTGATGTTAGTAGATCTTGTTCACCACATATCAGATCATCTGTTAGAGCTAGATCATCTGCGTAGTTCCAAGTCTGTGATATGCTGACCCATTGACTCTGAACGCTTGTGTTTGATGGTGAGTCCTCTTTCTTCCATGATGTCAAGACATTTCTAGGATTTAATCAACCACGACATCCCATCAGATAAACAAAACTCCTCAGGAATTGCAGGAAGTGATGAACAATCACCTTACCCTTGAGTTGAACTTTTTAACCACCCCATATACTCCACTCCTCAAAATGATTTGAGTGTTTCCACATTGGAACCCTTCAAAGAGATCTTCAAGACTTCCTTTCTTAGTTCCTTTGAGTCACCTCATCTTTTAGTTAAGGTGCAACGAGAGATGTCAAATAACGTGGTCCCTAAAAATGTGAAAATTCTGATTTTAGCCCTGATGTAAGCTTTCCATCAAAAATATCCCCATCTGAAAGGATTAATCTTAGAATGTTTTTTGGTACAAAAATGTGAATTTTCTAATATTCGTATTAGGAGCAAATACTAGATTTTTTTTATTGTTTGCTATTTTTTATATTGAAATATTTTAAGCAAGTCAAAATCAACCTTTTTCCTCTCTTTTATACATTTCTGTAGCCAAATACAGGTAAGAGATCTATTGGATTGTCTAATCTATATGAAATTACTATTATGCACACAATATCTGGTGCAGCAAATCGCTCGTGGCACCTTTACGGGTTAAATTTCTACCAACCAAAATTGGTCTATACCTCCTTGACTTGGTGATTCACTTCATCACTGTTTTCAGGAGTAGAGTACTGGTCCAAAGTGACCAACCAAAGGGGTTGTGTGCTCGTATGCGGTATTGTATTGGGTGGATGGAGTCAGAGAGCCAATCTTTATACAACCCTTGGATTCAATCTAGGAGAAAAATAATGTTAAGGAGATGAATAATAAATGTACCAAAAGACTCAAAATGTTCCTATTTTCACCTTCCTTCCCCCACTCTTTTGCCTCCTTTCTTACTTTCCTGTTCACATTTTCCCAGTGTGTCAAGCTGACTTTCTAGGCCAGAGAGGTCTATGGTGAAAATGTGCCCTGTAGATTTCATGCAACACATATAAATGGATATGGTCCAAGCTTTTAATTGTTTGAGATGTGTCATCATAAACATGAATGTTGTTGCAATGTGTAAGCATCAATCTGTACTCTAGAGATCAATATGAGCCGATTCAAGAAGTTTGCAAGTAGATTTTGTGAGTTTTAGGTGCCAGTGTTGAGATGGAATCAGTTTCTAGCCTAGGCTTGATCACAGGTTTTTACTTATGACATGACTCACTATCGTAGTACAGAGTCACTGTTACTGATCAAAAATTTTGCAGCCATGGGGGGGGGGGGGGGGCACACTGTCACTGACACTGTTGAGGTGCATCAAGCTGCATACAAGGCTTTCCATGGAGAACTAGACCTCAAAGTCTCAGATGATGTATACACAATTGCCACATGGGACTGTGTGTGAATCCCGAGCATTTGTCTCACGAGGATCGTGGTGTAAATTTGGAATTGCAGGTGAATTGGGTGGATATCTTTCTAAAAGCACCTGTTTCATGTAAATTGGGTGTTTTTTATGCCATTTTGATAGCATTTGCTCATAAGTACTCTGATTTCATAGTTGTAAAACCAAATCAAGGCTTTTGTAGTGCTTCCTCTGCCATCCTTCTGAACCAGTTCTTTTCTTTCACAAAATGTGCTATCTTCAGCATATAGCAAAAATAAGAACATTGCTGCAGACCAGTTTTTACTCATTTCTGGTCTCTATATTTTGGCTACAATGGCTCGTACTGATAGAATAACATTCAATATTATGAAATTATGTGTCTTTTTGTGTGAAATTTTCCCGTCGCTGTACCCCACATGTTATGCTACTATTATCTGGCTATATGCTTCACATACCAAGCTCTTTTGACAGTTATTTTCTTTACTGTCATGATCGATAGGTTTATTTCCATCTTATCTCAAAAAGGTCAAGATTTTCATCATCATTTTTTGATTTTCATCAAGATCTGTGGCACACTTCTTTGCCAACCCACCTCCACTTGGGACCCTGGAAACCTCCATAGAAGAAGATTCAATATAATCTGGTCCTCGGCTTGAAAGTAATACCCACGGACCACACCTGTAGAGGCCGAAAGGCATATTACTTTGGATCTGTCACTTGGTATGATACCTCCAATCATGCAAGTTTATTTAGCAAATATACACTCTAAGAAAAAAATGTGACTTATTACATTTTTTGTCCTCTATATGGAACCCTCAAGAATGGAACCCTCAAAAACACAATTTGACTTGATTTCAAATTTACCCCTGTACTAATTTTATCCCCTTATTTTACAAAGTTCCCCATTGGTTGAATCCAGAATTCTGATTCAGCACCCTTCAAACTATAGAAAAACATCTTCAAACCTTCTTCCCCAAATGTTGAGAAAAGGGTTCTCATATAACCCTACTATCAATACTAAGGCTTTAAAAGTCTGGGAAGGGGTGGTCTCTAGTGGCCTGAAGACTGCAGGGGCATCTGCTTGGCTGCTTTTATTGCAAAGGTCTACAATTCATATCTTCTCGGCCATGTGGCTCCACGCGTTGGCAGGGGCGGAGCCAGGATTTCTCAATAGAGGGGGCGCCAAATTTTTCCTGCGTCCACTGAGCGCCCACAAAGCTAGATCTACACAGCGCCCGACGTCCTGTACCGCCATTATTTGAGATCTATAGGGCGCCATGTGCATACAAAAGTAATTTTTATATCTACAGGGTGCCCTTGCTCCGCAAAAAATAGAGGGTCGTGTGCCGGGTGCGCCCCCCTCTACATCCGCCCCTGGTTGGTACTCATAGGATACCTGCATTTACTCGTAACCGCAAACACAACATCAGAATCAACAAGTTTAGATTTAGGTTTGTGTGAGAAAAAGGAAGGAGTGTGATAGGGAAGAGTGTATGTAAGAAAGGGGAAGAGAATGTGACAGGAAAAGAATGTATGGGAGAAAGGGGCAGAAGTGTGCAAGAGATAGGAATAGCAACAGCGGCGTATCAAGGGAGTTGATCCAGAGGGGGGAAAATTCCCAAATCGTCCCGCCCGAGGGGGCAAAATTCGTAAGTCACCTCAGTGATTTGCTCCAATTAAAGGCACTATCAGTGATTTGCTCAACCAGAAATGCACAAGCAGCATGCGAAAATTGCTGCATTTACTTTAATTTTGCCAAAATCTAGGCTGAAATTGGTCAAAATTCATCAAAAAAAGAATAAAAATGCATATTTTTGTCCATATCGTCTGGCTTTTTTGAGCCAGGGTGAAACTTGCCCCTAATCTCCCCCCCCCAGTCGGTATGACACTGGAGAACAAAGTGTGTGTGTGTGTGTGTGGTCAGAGAGCAATAGTAGAAGAGTGTGAGAGAGGACAGAGAGAGTGTGTGTGTGTGTGTGTGTGTGTGTGTGTGTGTGTGTGGGTCTGTGTGTGCGTTTGATATAAGGAATGAGTTTTTGAGAAAGGAGAAGAGAATATGTGAGACAGAGTGTATGTGAGAAAGAGGCAAGCAAAAGCAAGAGAGAAGAGAAAAATATATTTGAGAGGGGGAGATAGAGGAGCTAGAGCAAAAGAGAGAGAAAGAGAGAAAGGGGAAGGTGGGTGAGCAAAAAGAGAGGAAAGGAGGGAGTGGAGTGGTAGATAAGGGAAAAGGGGAGTGAGAGGAACTGTGGGAGTTAGAGCAGTGACATAATATCTACCTCACTGATTGGTACTGTGCCTTGTTTCCATTCATTCTCACTAGTTTTCTTGTACCTGTAACCATACGTGTCTACCTTGGATGCCTCTGCACCAGCGCTATATGTCGGAAGAGCAATGCAGATAGTTATGGAATTAGTGTGACACACGCAGACATCTGAGCTCATGGGTGGCTGAGGTGGTGGTACACTTTGCACTAGAAAGGTAACAAGATGGAGAACAACATAAAATGTTTCGTACATAAGGTTGCTCTGGGATGGCCAACCAAATTGAGAATGGCCAAAAAAAAAAGATACAAAAATATTAAAGGTGGATGACCCGATTTAAGTCTATAAATTTTTCATCTTGATAGAATGGCCTTCACCTCAAAACCCCATCGGTAAAGTTTCGCACTGATATTTCAACCCGTTGTGAAGTGAGAGCTAAAAACGTGATTTTGTAATCCCCATATAGTACTGTATAAAAGTAATATTGGTTGACCAAAATGGGACACATTTTCACTCATAACTTCCAAACCAAACATCCTTTTAGCCCTAAGATTTCACAGGGCAAATGAGAAAATAGTAGCTTTCTTATGATACCAAAATTTTGACCACTTCTGGTAAAATCTGGGGTCCCTGGGAACGAGGCCATTAACGATCGGACATGGACCTTTAAATAAAGAAACAGATAAATGGCTCAAAAAGTTGGGTGTCCATGGCAGTTATGACTGCTCCACTTAATATTGCCCTGATTAAAGAAGATTTTCAAAGCCTTTGCAAACACAATTTGAATTCTAGATATGTTTTGAGGCCATAGGGGAAACCACCCCAGGTGTTAGAATTTGTCTTTAAAATTTGAATCATTGTCTACTCTTATGCCACACAAGTAATTAATTTGTTACTGAACAGTTGGTTTATTGAATTTAAATGCAAACATTGCTACCTGGTCCTGGTCTACTGGTCTCTCCGGGCTTCATCATCCCTTGTTCACGTTGCTTGAAGGCCTGGAATATTTCAGCACTCTTGCTCAGATCGGTATCACGCTGCAAGGCACCAGAACGAGGCTTGTCTCGTTTGCTGCCCTGTACCCTGACTCATTAATATTAGATATGCAAATTTGTGACAAATATTTGATTATTACATATAATTATGCTAGTTGTGGTCAAAATCACGGTTTCTGCATGGCCTATTGATAGATTCCACGTAATGCTCGGAAAAATCACTACTCTGGCATGGGCCCCATGGGCCCCATCTATATATAATACCTGGGTCGGTCCTGGTCTATCTGTCTGTGTGTCTGACGGCGTCTTTTCTCGGAGACCGGGCGCCGCACGGTCCTGAAACTTGGTGGGTGGGTGCCCCTTGACCGTATGAAGACCGAGGTTGTATTGGTTTATTGGGATCAGAAACAGGTCATCGGGGGTATTGGGTCAAACAGAGGTCAAATGGACCCACGCCTATTTGCTCGGAGACCGAGGGCGCACGTTCCTGCATCTTGGTGGGTGGGGTGCCCCTTGACCGAACTAAGGCCGAGTTTGTATTGAATTAGTGGGATCAAAGTTCTCGGGGGTCATTCAGGTCAAAAAGGTCAATGGGGTTTAAAGTTGGTGTATGGACCATGGAAACTTGGAGGGTGGAGTTGGAATTTCTGATGCCGAAAATTGTGGAAGGTCACGACATGTCATTAGGGGTCATTCAAGGTCGAAGGAGGTCAAAAGGGTAGCTTTTGGTGTATCCGACAAAACTTGGTGGCGGGTCCGATTGTTGATGCCGAAAATTTTTAAAGGCACAACAAGGTCATCAGGGGTAATTAAAGGTCCCAGTAGGTCAAATGGAGTATACAGTCGTGTAGTGACATGAAACTTGGGAGGGGCGGGGTTGATGTTGATGCCAATAATCTTAAGGTCATAACAAGGTCCTCAGGGGTCCTTCAAGGTCAAAGGAGGTCAAATTGGGTAAACGTTATTGTATGGACATGAAACTTGGCGAGTAGGGTCGATGTTGATGGCCAAAATTTTTAAAGTTCACGACAGGTCATTAGGGTTAATTCAAGGTCAAATGAGTCAAATGGAGTACATGTTTGTGTAGGGACTGAAACTTGGAGGGTGGGGTTGATTTGATGCCAATCAATCTGAAAGGTCATAACAGGTCCCATCAGGGGTCATTCAAGGTCAAAAGAGGTCAAATTGGGTAACTTTGGTGTCTCCCGAGCCAGACGAAACTTGGTGTGTGGGGTCGATTGATGATGGCCCAAAATTTTAAGGTCCGACAAGGTCATCAGAGTCATTCAAGTCAAAGTCACTGCAAAACCTGAGGGTCATTCTGCCAGGTGATCGTGAAACACAGGGATCGCGAAACCCGGGGACCGCTAGTCACAATTAAAGGTACCCCCCCCCCCCATGGCCCGATCGCTAATATCCCTCTCCCCAGGGACCCCAGATTTTACTGGAAGTGGGTCCAAAATTTTAAAATTGTTAAAATTAGGTTTTTGTATTTTTTGCATTTTACCATGTGAAATCTTAGGGCTAAAGAATTTTTTTTTTAACATTTTTAGGAAAAATGTTCATTTGATTTACATACTTCGGAGAAGTAAACCATTTTTCCACTATAAATAATATAAATTATATATTAGCATTTATTGGTTTTTGGTCAGTTGTAAAGGTTGCACATGTTCATGAAAATGAATAAAATACCATCTCAATTTCTTTCTGAATATCAGTGATCAGGGACATACTACTATGCTACATGACTCAGCACATATGGCCATATTGACCAAAAGTAATCCACCTGGTATTCAGCGGACAAAGACTTCAGATTCCCCTTTTTGTTTATTGGCATGCAGAGCCTTTGTTTACTGTCCACGCAGTTGAATATAATGTCAGGTTTATAGACTGGTTATCCCTGCCCAGTTTTTGGGTAGACGTTTCACATACAAGTCTAAAGTACGCAAATGAAGCAATTGGCCTTTGATTTCCGTCATGCACCTGTATGATGTTATTAAGTAGCGCCGGACGGAATCAATGGCAACCTTTGTATACTTGGGACTTTCTATATGAAACTCTATCCAGTTTGGATTGACTGGCCTCGTTCGCGATAAAAAAAACTTTGAGGTTTCTACTGTGAAGTTTCAATAATTTTGACTGTATATATTTCATCATTATTGAAAAAAGAAACTAATGTGAACAAAACCCACGGTGGATATGTTGCTTGGTAAGCTGTGGACCTAACAATTTTTGTGCAGAACCAATCCTAACTTTTGCGGGAGCCTCATTTCTATTCAATTTACCATTTTTAATTTTTTATATAACTAGGTTTTTAGAAAAATACAAAAGAAGGGATTAACGACCTATGATAACAACACGGTAAATTCAAAGGAAAGGGATTACGCGTGACATTTACTCTAAGTTAAGTTTTGTTTCTGCACAAAGATTTTTTTCAGTCCGCCAAACAACTTTCTTTCATGATTTTTTTGTTCATCTTTGTTTCCTTTCGGAAAAATGATGAAATATCTGGTCAAGTTGATTGAACGCACGTAATAAGCCTAAGTTTATTTATTCGTGAGAGGACGAGTATCTTGTGCTTTGCGTCATGAAAAAAAAAATAGCTCATCTTAATCTGGTGATGAGCACCTTCATCCTTTTATCTGAAGTACCGATCATTTGTTATTTCCAATCAGTGAAAATTAATTTGTCGGCTTTATTTTTTCTCTGCATACCGAGCGGATTTACTGGAATCAACAGTGCTATTATTTGCTCGATCATCTGCATGATGTATATCTACTGGGCACTGAGATTTAGTAAAGATTGTGATGACATTTTATTCATTTTCAATCAATGTGGCAACTTTGTCTTGACATAACCCAGATATTGAAAGGCAAATTAAACAATATTACATGCCAGGAATCAGTTTACTTCGCCGATATCGTAACCATGTCCTTATGCAACATTTTCTCTCTTTGATCCCAGGAGTATTGTTGGTTGGATGTTATAAGTGAATAGTGCACCATTTTTGGTCGACCAATATTAATTTTCCACAGTACTTTATGGGGGAAATTACAAATCACGTTTTTAGCTCTCACTTCAAAAAGGGTTGAAATATCGGCGAGAAACTTTACAGGTGTGGTTTTGGTTAAAAGTCATTAAATCAAGTGAAATTTAAGACTTAAATCGGCCATCCTCCTTTAAGCACGAATGTAGTGATTTTGTCCACAACTATACTTTTGTTCGGTCTCGAGTTTGGGGGACGTCATGACGCGACTTGCAATCGCTTAGCGTTTTGATGCGTCGCCTTTGTTCGGCATGCGTAATGCCCGCATTCCAAGTGTCCCGACGTGTGCGTTTCTCGGTGCAAAACCAACATGCGCAGTGACGTCACCCCCAAACTGAGATCGAACAGAGTATAGTAGTGACTCGGGGACATACAGAAATAGTGAATTTGTCCATAATAGTAGTGACTGGGGCCCTTCAGACATAGAGGTGTTTCTCCATCTGATTCAATTTTTCTGACACACTCAGCAGGGTTAAAAGGGTTAAATTTTGGGAGAAAAAAAAAAGTCTTTAGCAAAATTCGCAAAGTCCCATTTAAAAAAAAAATCCCAGCGCGTGCACAGTTTACTGGTGCCACCGCCAACTCTCCCCTTTACGTCACTAACACAGAGGAGGGAACAATTATAGTGGACTGGGGCCATGCGAAACATGACTTGGTTCACATTACGGATGGGCCATGGAGAAGAGGTGATTTGTCCACAACTCCCCAATTCCCTACCTGTTGTGGACAAATCCTGACAAAATCACTTCTGCTTGGCGCCACTAACTACTACAGTTAGAGAATGAAGGTTTATTTTTGGGAACTGCAGGTGTAGTCTCTTAACAACAAATTGACCATCCATTCATGCCATTATTTTAATGTGGAAGAAGGACGTTTGGAGGCGGTTCTTCCATGCAAAAATGATGGTATCTCCATTTCAATTCATCCTAAAGATCGAGAGTAATGGTTCCTAATATCATCTTTTCTTTTCATTCTTAAATAGATTATATTCAGGTTATCTTAAACCTAATTTTGCAATCCCTATGGCTTAAATACAACCAAGAAAAGAATGCCCCCTACCCTTGAGAAAAATCGAGACGAGACACAAAGTTACACGCAAATGTAGCAAAACACGTATGACTCAAGCAATCAACCTCCAATAACATCAATATGCAATTGCATAATCCTGGTCGAAATTCAAAATTTAAACCATACAGGAACCAATGAAATTGCCTAAAGTCCCACAAGCTTGTTTAAGCATGTGGATAAAATCACTATTCTGCACAGCCCCAGACATCTGTTGTGGAAAATCGGCGAATAGTTGTGCCAGAGTAAAAATTTTAAGCTTATTCTCTATGGTCAATAATATGGGATGTTTGCATGATATAGATTAATTGATCGTCATAAAAGTTTTAACTGTACTTTTTGTTTCAACAGAAGGGGCAGTCCTACAGAGAAAGAACAAGACACTGATTAAAGCATATGAAGATTTGATTCAAAGTTTTTCTGTTCGTTTCAAGGGACCCTTGAATAGATTTAGTGTATATTATATCCTACGTCTACATCCCTCATTCCCCTAGTAAATGTACTTTACATTAGTGTGCATTTTTATATGTAAATTGCCATAAATTACTTCTCTGAAGTAATAAGCCCCATCAAATCCCCCTTATATTTTCCTAATACGTGTCACACCCTAATAAATACCATCTTTTGAAACAGTGGTGGATAGCTTTTTGCATGCTCCTACTTATTTACTTTGCCACCCAGTCCATGGTGGTCCCAGGGGAGCTCAAGATTTTACTAAACAGGTCTAAAAAATCATATTTCCAAAAGAAAAAAAAAAAAAAAAGACAAAAAAAAAACAATGAGTGGTCGTGCATCATCAAAACAAGTTAAAACCAAAAGTATGTGTCCTTTGTTTTATCATTTCTGTAGTTTTGAGCTCTCAGATGGCCAAAATCCCAAAATACAGGGGTTTAATTCATATTTTTACATTTTGTTCTAGGCAACCCTTACATCCATTTTCATTTTTTGTCTGAAGATTTATGAAGCAGTGCACTCTAACTAATTTTGTAGCCGCGGATTCATAACAAAATATATAGCATTTCCCCTCAAAAATGTGTTTTTTAAATCATGTTTTTGGGTGAAATGCCCATATCTGAAGTTATCGGTATTTCCATGATAACCACAGCAAAAGGTTTTGTAAAAGTACCTCGCTTCATAATGCTGCAAAGAAAATAAAAATAGATGTAAAATGTAAAAATATGAAAACTCTGTATTTTGTGATTTTTGTATCTCTCGCAAACGGAATCTCTGGTTTTTCATTTGAAATAGTTTTATTTGAATAATACATATCAAGCAATATGTCTGTTCTATGACAAATGATTAGATTGGTGCCAGCAAAACTCGAGACAAAACTACAACGCATGCAAATCCCATATTAGTGAATTGTGTGACTGGCAGGTGGAATTGAATGCCTTTGAATGGCATCAGACATGTCCCTCCAGATTTGAACAGGTTGATTAGTGGGCCTGTCTGTTTTTTCTTTATGTTGTGCATTGATATATAAGTCTACTTCTTTGCAAATTGGCAGTGTCTTTTCACCCGAAAAATCATTTGTTAAATCGGATTAAAAGCTGGCGCAAGTCACCGCCCTATTCCATGCATTCTACAGTCCAAAACTTTTCCCACCGGCCCATCAAGTGAATCTTTATCCCTGTTTGACAATAACTAGACCTATATAATTTCTTTTTGGCCATCCTTAAATTGTTCAAATGATAAAAGACACCTAAAATAGGGATTTCCGTAACCTGACACATCTCACACACTTTTTTTGACAAACCTATGAATTGGAAAACCCTTCACGGAATAAGCACATATTTATTCCTTAAGGTTTCCCAAAATAATGTGTCATAAAAAAAGTGTGTCAAATGGGTCCAGGTTACGGAACTCCCAGATAAATCGGTCAAACACAACAAATAAATTGTAGGGAGTCCAACGATCTTGAAACTGAAATAATTTTGCCGCGGGCTGCTCTAAAATTTTTGGTGACTAGATTCAAGTAGGGGAACATCTTGGGCTCAGAAAACCATGTGTGGATTATTTGTTAAGATGCGAAAATAGAAATCCAAGCTGGCGTCCAAAATTGCGCCGGATTGATACGAACCGTCATTTAGCCATACTTTTGATTGCGATCTCAACTGAACGCAATTTGTGTCATCTTAAAGAGAATTAATTATCTACACGCTGATATCATAATTTGTGAGTTTTAGAATTATTTAAGGTACAAATTTGACGGAAAAATCACATTTTTTTTGCATTTTTACCCAAAATGAAATCTTCGTATCTAATGTTCCATTGTTTTTCCAGAACCAAATCATCAATTAAGCCGATTTTTTCTACAAATTTGGACTTAATAACACACATTTGTCATATCAAAATTACAGTTCTGTACCTTATTCCGAACGAAGTTATTTTGTAACGAATGTCATCAATCAGTTACACGATAAAAAAAAAAAAAAATAAAAACACAAAAAAAAAAGAAAGAAGTTGTTTTACTGCGCACTTTTGTCTAAAATGTTTTGATCAGCCGAACCATGACCACATCCTCACTTGAAGTACACATTATTCTATGCATTATACGCTATTAAAAATGTTCTTAAAAACTTTGTTTGACTGTCAGCCGGGACTTCGAAACGTGCAATATACTTGTCAAAGGACTCGAAACGAGCAAAAAACTGTAAAACAAATGTTTTAACTGTTGTGAGTACCGCTGCAGTCAAAACGACGAAATGATATACATGAGGTATTTTGTAGCATCCGTTTGGAAGGACTATGGTTCAGCCCCTTTATTTTCCCATTTTACTAATGAAGCCATCTGTTTGGAAGTTGGTAAATAATGTATTTCCCATGATACCTAAAATGCTAATAAGTACATGAACATTGCTCTACATTACACCACAACTTACTCGAAACCTTTCAATGCCCGGATGATAACACGTTCGCTAAAAATTAGCACTTTTCTATTTCAAGTCATACAACGAAGGTTTTACAGCCTATGCCTACCCCCATGGAAGGTGTTGTGTTATTGCTGTGGCCATGTGTTTGTGCTCTTGGGCAAGCACTTTACCCCCTCGCTTGCTTCGTCGACCCAAGCTATATTCGGGTAGCTGTTAGGGGGGAATATTACAATCTTAGTGCTTATAGGATCGTGCGCTTTGCCAGCTGCCGACCTATATGAGCGAAATTATTGTGACGATTTCCTGACGGCAGCGTAATAATAATAGGCAACAGCGCTGTGATCTGATGAATGGCGTCTTTTATAAAAGCCAATAATTATTATTATATTATTTTGCTGCAGAGCTCCATGGTTCTACAATTTTATTTTATCATTATGTGATGTATGCTGAACGAAGATCTAATGAAACTTATTTGATTTGAATTTGAATTGAAATTAGTAAAAAGTGTTTTTGTCTTTATCGGGTGCAACAACCCTTTTCGAGAGGCTATGTAAGGTTTGGCAACGCTGATTCACGAATTAACCTATTTTACTTTCATTTACACATTGGCTCTGTGTAAGTCTTCCTGTTGTTGGTTAATAAACTAATAGCCAATCTTTGTGGATTTACAAATTTTTGTTTGACCCAATGCTTAAGACTGTGATAGACAAGCCTGTAATTAGCCATTTTTCTTGTTATTCTAACCCCAGGACATACTCATTAAATCATTATATAGATCCTCTATAGACTGTTCCGAGAAACCCAAATATTAATAATTCCGGGGGGGGGGGTATTCGGGTTCAGGTAATAACCACCCGCGTTAAAAAAACGCGAGACCTTGGCATGTCTCGAAACTTTGCAATATAGGGTATCAAATTCAACCTGTCTCTGTCAGTCCTCACATAGGGTCATCATATTTTACTTTTCAGTTTCAGGGTAGAGTAAAATCACAGGAATTTATTTTGATCTGATTGATTTGAATCTGAAAGATGATTTTTTATTGATTTCATGTCAAAACGGAATAAAACTTCCATAAAATAGCTCACATGGAGTGTAAAATCCTAGGTTAAAATTCCATTGGTAATATTGCCTGGCCCTGGGTCTGCGGGGGATACTGTGTCCATTGGTGAAACAATCTGGTCTCGTGATATAGGGTACCATTCATCCGTTTCTGGTCTCGCTATAGGGTCACCGCCGAACCCTTGTAACTCGGATGGTTACCCAGACTCCTGTACAGGTTACCCCCCGTTAATAATTAATTGTCCATTCTTTTCCACAAGTGGTCAAAACTTATACCAAAATTTTTCTGACACACACATACAACACAGTTTTGTCTAAAACGCTAATGTACCGCGAATTATGCTTGGAAACTGACGGCCTTAGATAGTTAAAGAACAAAAACTAGCCACACACTTCATGAGCCCAGGCTTTTGGAAATTAATACAAAATCTCAATTACAGGATATACTTATGGCTAATCAGATCAAGAAATATTATTGGTAACACATTCATGATGCTATGACTGATCAATATTACCTGGACAAATGAATTAAATTAAGAGAAAAAGATTACTGAAAACACAGGATTAAGTAACTTGTAAAGGAATAAATTCCCTTGATATGCGTGCAACTTTATCCAACTAATGTTAAACTTCATAATCAGCTGCAGATAAAGTTTCTTGAGTATTATGATAAAAAAGCACTCTTTTTTATACGTTCCAAAGCTCAGTGGGTTGAAAACGGGGAAAAAGAGTGTAGGTATTTTCGTATTAAAAAAAAACACTCTGAACAAAAACATATTCGAAATTGGTGATGGTGATGAAATTTCAGACCTAGGGATTTCTTACTGCTAAGGGGTTTTTTTTATCAAATTTGTGTGACATTGAACAATATTAATGATAATAGTGACATTGACTAGGTCTTTTTTGCAAAACCCCCTCCCGACTAATAGCGATAGTTTTTTTAAATGTGACGTCATTACCGCATGGGAATGTTGGAAAGCTGATCGGGTCAATGCCCAATGATAAATCTCTGATAACTGATCAGGATTTTATAAATCTTTTTGAAACTGATTAGTGTCCGCGCTCGTGAACTCTTACTATTTTTTTGATAACGGTAGCCTGTCAGTTTCCAAAGGAGAGGTAATAATTACACTCGTGCCTAAAAGGATAAATCTTTGATATATCTGGAAAAGTGGAGGCCCATCTCACTCATGACGTTAGATTTATAAAATTAATAATTACAAAGTCGCTTGCAGAACCGTATGAAACTTGTCCCTGACGAGATTATACTTGACGATCAGACCGGCTTCTTAAAGGTCGCTATATGGGGAAAATTTATACTGTTTGGATCATCTAAAATTTCACAGATGTTGAGAATATTAACTTTTTGCCTTTGTTATTGATCTTGAAAAGACATTTGGTAACATTAGTTGGAATTGTATAAATATATAAATCTCTGGTAAATTTGGTTTTGGCCCCGATTCCGGATGGTTAATATTATAATAACGGAGCTGAAAGTTTGCGTTATTATTCATATGGACATGCCTCTCATTTCTTCCAATTTGAACGGTCTTTGTCAAGGTTGCGGTTTGTCGCCTTGCTTTTTTGATATGTTCAGAACTTTTAAGCAATTCAATCCGTTTATCAAAGAAAATAAGGTATACAAGCGTCTTCTTGTATCCAGGTGGTGATTTAAACATTATGATATTAAAATAGTCAGTATGGCGATGACCATTATATTAGGACTGTACAAATGACTCATTACAGGAAACATTGGAGTTTTGGAGTAAATTTACAGTAAATTTCATGTATTTTTCTGGTTTTGCATTAAGCTATAATAAAGGTACGTTTTATAGAGTGCAAATGTTGTTTCATTTGTGAAATAAGACAGATAATTTGGTCAACGAATTCCATTTTTTATTTAGGTATGCATATCTGCCATAATATGAAACATAATATGATTGCTGTTAACTTCAATAAGCGAATTGCTGATATAAAGAAACTTCAAATGTGAATATGAGAAATCTTACCCTGTTGGGTAGACATCACTTGACAAACTTTTCTGTGTCTAAACTTGATATCCTTTTTCATTTTTTCCACACCCTCAGAGCAATTGTTTAAGGAGCTTGATAGTAATTTGTTTATTTTTCGTGGAATGGTGTTTCAGATAAGATTAAGAGAATAACTGTGATCCTAACATGTTAAAAGGGAGGTTTAAAGCAGTTTCTTTTTATTTACAAAAAGATTTTAATGTTTTGTAAAATTCCGTATCACACGGTTTTATGATAAATCCAACGATGCTAATTGGAATTGCTGTTCATACATTCAATTCAGGCTTTTGGCGATGATCTGCTCTTTAAATGAATTTTCAGAAACACTTAGTTCTTTATAGAACATATTACGAACCCTTTTGTAAAAGATTGTGAAAAGACTGGCTACAGTATTCTGCAATGAGATTGGTTAATTCTTTTATTAAATAAGGCCTCTCTGGGAACACTGTTTAGATCTGGTATTGTGTATATATAGACATCAGTCATATAATTTTGTAATTTTTGAATGTTAAACAACTGCAGGGGATATTCTCAGCAATATAACCTGGTTCCCTATTACACCTCATCTGCCATTCCTAGAGAGTGGAAAGATATAGCATTACATTCCATTTCATGCTGAACATTGAATTGTTCTGGTGCCGACGAATTTTTTGCTATATTGGGGAGTAAGATAAAAATAATTGATTAAAAACAAGTTTTTTTGATATTACTGCCACTCCTCCAAACTCCTTTTACTTACCCTGTAGATCCGCAAATAAGACTCACCACGACGAACGTCATTTCAAATTCTCCACAGAATTATTGCTACAATTTATTTTTTGTTTAAAATTGCGCTATAGACTTTTTGGTGAGGATATCGAGACTCTTGAGGACCTATTTTTTTTATTTCAGGATCGTCCATCCTTTTTGGATACAGGTGTTGGCGTGTTAAGAGAAAAAACCCTCAATGTGACTTCGTTTACAGTATGGAAAATATATATTTTTATTGTGTTTTTAAATATGTACTCCTCCACTTGCAATATGGTCTAGCCAACACTTCTATATAAGTGTAAATTGAAAAATACACTCCTAGATTTAATACTTTTCTCGCTAATATTGATATGTATATCAAACTGTAAGAAAATATTGCTTAAAAAACTACCAGCCGTTTATCATAAATGGCAGCCTTTTTACATAGGGGCAGGATAGCTTTTACGAATTTGAGCAATAAGTTGTTTACGGCATCGACGCCGGAGCCTAGGATAGAAAAAACAAAGATATCGTACTATATGAAGGGATAGTTTTCGGCCATTTGGGGGGATTTTTTTTTTTTATTAATGGAAAAGTGGTCTATGCATTTTTTGTATACATGGAAGCATCAAAGATTTTATATGCCAGTTGCCCAGAACCGTGCACAATACAAGTTGGAGATAGGGCTTTCTAGGTGTGTGTGGCCCCCAAAAAGGCTGAGAATTGGTCCTTTTTAGTGACCCTATACTGGCAGCAGCTATTCTTAAACAGTTTAAAGGTGCATTTCATGGGATGAATCATGTTGGATGCCCCCACCACCAACAAAATTCACCTTTCCTTGGTTTGCCTGGACAGTTAGATTTTCATAAGGTGGTTTCTGTGCGCTTGTTTTTTGGGGATTTGTTTATTGATTGATTGAATTGGCTGATTTGATTATTGAATGATGAATGAATGAACAATCAATCACTCGTTTCATCACCACTGCACAGATGTAAGTAATATCATTTTTCAATCTCTACTTTGTTCAAGATTTACTCTGTATAGGTTTTTATAGAGAGCCTTTAAAAAGCTTGAAATCTCAAATACTGCTTTATGCCCTTTGTTACGTAATAACTTGCTTTGGGTAATCGAAGCTCTTTCTGATATTTTTATGCCCTCTGCGTATGATACCGGACAAATTTTGTGGAAAATATCAATGCATTGGGTATAAATGGCTTTAACCATATGAAGAAATTATAAATATAAAAAAGTTCCTTTTTAAAAAAACATGCTAAAAAACATGTTTTTATAACCTAATTTTGTACCTAGCATCCTCAAACTATACCTTAATTGGGTATCATCTTGTAGAAAATTTGATGGCTTTTAAATGAGTAAACGGCAACTATTATTGGAGGTTGTAATCAAAAGTTATACATAAAAACATGTTTTAGTAAAAAAGGGACCATTTTGGACGCCATCATGGATTTTTATTTTTTCGCAAGAGGCTTATTTAATTCAACATCACTTTTCCATACGCCCCAACATATACACTAATGCATTATGGGGTCCAAAATTTTAGAGGCAAGAGGCTTTATAGGTCAAACATTTTTTAAGCGAGATACGGATGATGCTCCTGGACTATATGGTTGCCACCACCTTGAGGATGCCTCTTTCAATCTGGTTCTTTAGCAAGCTCTGACTGAAGTCCTTCAAATCTTCCTGCTTTCTAAGGTAATCTTGGTGATCTCTCAGCTGGATTTCTACCATCATCAATTTCTGCTGAACTCTTCATTATAGCTCCTCTTGTCTGTCCTCAGTCTTGGTGATGAATCTCTTAACGTACTGCTCTCATTAGTAATACCAGATTTCAGATCTTCTGGCCCTTTTCTACAAAAGAACAATGTCTATGATTTGAATAAGAGGGTGTATTGAGTCAATCCCACAATGCCACCAGTTTAGGAAGTTTCCCCATGGCCTGAAACAGGGTCCATGTGAAATTCCCACAAATCCCTATTCTTAACACCAAAAACCATGACGTCTCCACTTATTTTAGCCCCCCAAGCATTAGTAGGGAATTTTAGCATTATCATGAAATGACCTTTATGGTTCTCAACTTCTTCGAACACTTTTATAGCCCTAAGTACTCTGACATGCCCAGCAAGGGGTGCACAAAATTTGTTCTGTCCTCAGGTGCCACATGCCATGTTCACATAGATACCTACAATACTTTCAACCAGCGGCTGCTCCCAGCTCCCCCATTTTTTGCACCCCTGGTACGGGCAGTGCTAGGGGTGGCACCCCCTGAGAGTGTGTAAAATTTAGGGTTTTTGAAGCTATATGAGGTATAGTGTTGTAATGTTTTGAAAAGTGACGGGGTATGCGGATTGGACTTTCAAAGTAGTGGGCATTCGTTGAGGAACTTTAAAGGAAAACAAGGCGAACGAGTATTTACTCGATGCTGTAAAAATAGGTCCCCGCGCGAATATCGCGACCCTAAATGACAACTAAAACTGCACCAGTCCACCCTTACTTTTGGCCATCACTAGCTCGCAAAAATAATGGGTACTTCAAGAAAATAGGACTCAAGAAAATTCTTAAATTCAGCGATGCAAATCCCTGAAAATTCACTCAAATTTAGTAGTACAAATATGATAATTTACTCAATGTGGCAAACACTATTTTGAAAAAATCATGTGATCAAACATTTTAATTTGGGGACCCATACGGGGTCTGGAAAAGCGGCGAAACATTGAAATTTTAAATATTTTCACATTTTCCAAGGAAATTGTAAACAGGGCTGGCAAACCCAAAAGAATTGACCCACATGTAACAAAACTAGAACCTAAAAAAATTCCCCACAATCTAATCAGGTCGAGGACTCCTCAGCCACTTCCTTCCACCAAGCTACATCATTATACACCTACAGAAAACTCCAGAAAACTTGTTCCCAGGCCTTGACGGGGGAAAAATTTCATAAATATGCAAAATAGGGTCCCCGCTTTGTGGGCCTGGCGTGCGGGTTAGGGGTCACCCTTTTGACACACACACATCGGTCTTTGAATGTTCTTGTAAGTGCAATAAAGGTTAATAAAAATAAACAAAATAAAAATAAATAGATATTAATTCGCATTATTTTACACCCAAAACCAATCAGGTTGAGGATTCCATCAACTGCCTTCTGTCCACCAAGTTACATCATCGTAGCCTTACAGAACTCCAGATAAATTGTACAAAATGTGACATTTTCTGTGCAATATGACCTTTTTCCCCACCCCCTGAACCAAGACCCAGGGAGGACCATGGGGGGAATGAATTACATGGTGAGTGGTGGGTATCCCTCTACAATTACCAAAGTTGGCTACTCTAGCACATCCAGAGAAAAAAGATATGGACCAAATGTTCCAGGTGTGAAACAGTTTTATCACGAAATAAGGACATACAGACATACGGACATCCGGATATGGACATACGGACGGACATTACGGACGTACATACGGACGGAGCCCCATTTATAGTTCCCCTCCCGAACTTCATCGGCGCGGGACAAAAAAGGGGATCATTTGGGGAGGAAAGGGATTGCATAAACTGGGGGGGCCGCTTCCTGAGCCTCTCACATTTTGTGAAAAAGGGGGTCATACCAGACAATTTTAACCATTCAAAACCCAGTTTATATGTTATAACATTAAAACTAGAATTTCGCGGTTCTCGGCTTTCTATGTTTCAGGGTTTTCTGGGTATTTTGGTTTATTGGGGGACTGGTTAGGGCGGGGGGAGGCTGGTAAATAGTGGGTTGCCGTGGGTTCATGTTGGCGGTGGTTGTTATTGCTTCTGTTCAGACCCTTATCGGTCGCTCTGAGCCATTTGTTGTTAACCGAGGTTGGCTGAATTTGTATGTTGAATGTGAAGGCAGGACGTTTCCTGCAAGTTGCTGTTGTGTTTAGATTGTTGAATTGATGTCAAATATGAATGTAATCGTGGGCCTTATTCAGAGCGACTTGCAAGCTTTTTTAGGTTGACTGTAAGCTGTTGACTGCATCTATCTTATCTATTCTTCCAATCATTACTATTCACTCAGTAGTAGAGATTGGTCTAGGTGCAAAATGGTGCTGGGTCACAGGAACCAGAGCTAAACAAAGTGTGCAGGAAGAAAAGACTGGTGCAACGTTTAAAAAAGAAGGTAGGTGTGGCTAGCTAGCGGTGTGTGAGTGGCTTCAGGCGGCTCGGAAAATCTCCAGTGATTCTGAGATGAACCCAGTAAAGCTGGTAGGGGTTTTGTTCCACGATCAGATGTCACTTGGAAAAAAATCTGTGATGGAAGAGAATTAACAGTGTGCTGTTGTAGCTGTTGGTGGTAGATCATTAGTTTGGTCTGATATAGACACATGCAAAGTTTTGTAAGGTGAAAGTATGTGCAGAATTGAAGCTGTAAGTCTGACAATTGCTTGGATTATGACGCCACAGGTTTAAAATAATGCCAATGTCTATGCGCGCACAATTCCTTTCGTTTGTTTGTTTATTGTGATTTTTAATTATAATGTTATATATTTATTCATGGGGTTATTTTGTTTGTATGTATTGTATTATGTGTTCATGTCTTAGTTATTATTTAGGTTTTTATTGTACTATTTAGTCATGCTTTATTGTTTATTTCAATTTTTTATTGTCACGATTCACTTTATTAATAATTTAGTGTTGATTGTATTTCTATAGATTTTTCATTCGATTATGTATTATTAAAAATTTTTGGTTTTTTTTTATTGTATTTGTGTTATATGTTTTTTTTAATTTTTACTTATTTATCATCTTTATTTTGTAAGTGTAATTATTTAGTTTATTTTCATTTTAACGATTTATATTATTAATATTTTTGTGTATACGGCTTATTTATAATTTTTAACATATTTTTATTATCCCCCCGTTTATTTTTATTTTCTTCCATTGGCTTTATTTTATTATTTGTCGTTTTTCTTTATCTGATTTTGTACTGATTTTTTTAAAAATATTAAAAAAAAAAATTTTTTATTCATTTTATATTTCTATTCCTTTTTGGGAAGGCGTATATAAATGTCCTGGTATTATATTTTTATGTTATTATTTTCTTTTAATTTCAACAATTTATAGTAGATGATCTTCTAAGACTAGTGTACACGGATTTATTTGGTTTTATTTTTAAATTAGTTTGGTATTATTATCTCATCTGTTTATTATTATTTTCGTTTTTTTTTTTTTTTTTTAAGAATTTTTTAATTTGTGACTGATTTTTCTTATTTCATTCCAGTTGCTATTTTATTCATTTTTATTGGTTTTAATTTCATTTTGTTATGCCATTTAGGCCTATATGTAGGACTTTTGTGATGGTCATATGCGAAAAAAAAAAAACATATTGTTACACCCCAAACAATAAAATTTCTAAAAATAACAAGCAAAGCAAAGTATGTGCATCAAAAGCTTCTTAAATCCTTGGGTTTCTCCAGAGAAATGACTTCCATCATGCATAGATAATATCAAAGAAAGAAAGGCTCTACTATACTCTTGTTAGACCCCATCTCGAATATGGAATAGCGGCCTGGGGTCCGACAAGCAAAAGGGACACAGACAAAACATCCTTGAAAAAGTCCAAAGAAGAGCCGCCCGATTAACCTACTGGGAATGGAATTTCACCGTGAAGCCTAGTGTTACGAAATGCTATCCACCTCGGCTTGGCTCTAAGGCTACAAGAACGAAGAAAAGACGAAGAAAAAAATTCCCCGTTGTCTGCGATATAAAATAAACATGATGAACTGACATCTCCAAGAATACATTCACCCAGGACGACAGGGCAAGAATGAGGACATAACCAGACAACTAAAATCTACCCTTTCCAATCTTGCACCACTCGAAATCATTTTTCCCACGAACAATAAAAGACTGGAACTGTTTAACCCAACAAAACATTGAAATCACACAAAAAAGAACCGCATAATATTAAGAACAGCATTACTCCCTAGTAAACTTCTGTGACCACCCACCTCCAGTCAAAATTCCCTTATGGAGTCATTGGAGGTTTTACTACCAAGTACCAGTATCATTGGTTAATTTCGTCAAAAAGCTATTCCAGGTAACCCCCCGCTATGTAGCTCGAAGTCATAGCCCGGGACACAACCACAAGCAATGGAGTGTCTATCAGGCAACCTTGAACTAACCGCGATTATTACACAGTGTAACTTCCCAACTACCTGCGTTAAAAATCGCCGAGGGAAACAACATCATAATTCTTTTTGGCAAGAAATTGATTTTCACTACAGTATACGTGATTTTAAACAAAAAACTCCGCACTCTAGAAAGAGCAATTTCAGTACTATTTACAGCAGTGATTGGCTGATCTAGTACAGACTCAAAGTCAAGTAAACAAAACCCAAACTTTCCATTTAAATAAAAAGCAACAACAAATTACAAAAAAACACCGTTTTTACCAACAAAACTTCAAGTAAAAAGAATTACACCGACAATTCAATTTATAGGGGGCAAAACACAGCAGACAGTAATTTGCCACGTACCATTTCACCGGACCGAAATCGTCCGACATTTCCGGACATCCGCGAACAAAAAACGCCCCAAAATGGCCTGAGTAAAATAATATACTGTCGCTACGCGACCGATAAAAAAGAAGGGGATTCCTGTGAGAGAATTGAAATAGGAAATAAAGGGGGTCATTCAGGAATTTTGATAAAAATGGGAGGCATCAACTGCGAGTAAAAAAGGGGGGTCTATTTAAGTGGACAGGTTAAAAAAGGGGTTTTCAGTGACAGCGTGACGCATATCTCCGTCACCTATTTTCGGGAGTACCCCCCAGGTGTTTTTGGCACTCCTATGATTTTACCCGGCACTGCTTCTGCTGACATGCACTTACGACGAATTAAAATAAAAAAATATCAACGGCGAAACACTTTTGATGACAAGTTGGAGCGTAGAGTAGTACTTTATGCTACTATCTAACTGTGCAAATTTGATGAAATTCTTGCGGGCAAATAGATTTTTAACAAAATATGTTATAAACGTCTTTCTATGGGATATAAGATATAGGTAGATGGGCGCTTTATAACATACAAATTTATGACCTTTGTAGGCCTATATGACAGATTCCCGCAAGGGATTTTTCGATTTTTCGGAGGTAATAGGTCTTGTATGTCTGTATGGCCCTACTTATATCAGTTGTCAAATGTGTCGCCATTGCTTAAAATTGCTCTCAAAAATAAAACGGAGAAAATGTGCATGGGTTCAAACAGCTGTGATTGGTTTAAAATACCCTCTGGATTGATAAAAACATGGACAAAACTTTTAAGGTGGTATTTTTTAAATGTCCCAGGAAATGAAAATAGAATGAGTTGTTTGTGTCAAGTCTACAAGGAGGGACCAGAAAGCCATTCGATATTTGGGTTGGTGAAGGGTGAGATGACATCAATTTTGAAACATTGAGTTTTCAGAGGAGTAGTAATAGAAAATTCCAGGTAAATGGTGTGATTATATTCATGGACACTGACTGAAAATCAATAGTTCACTAATGATGTCACTGGTGTGTATTCTTTTTCTGGACCCTGTTATTGGCATGGAATGCCCCATAAAGAATTTCGGAGAGGTGTATCAATCTGCATGTCCTGAGTGGACCCTTAAGCTGGGAGCAAGCCAGTTGGTTTGGGGTGTTGATGTCCCGCCAGATATTGAAGTAAATTGTTGATCAAATTATCTAAACTTATTACAAGTTGAACTAACCTCAACAGATTGATGACTCTTTTCAGGTTATCTACCAAATCTCTGGACTCTGTCTCACTTCATTTTGTCAGTCATCAAGTTCTTTGACGAAGTGTGCTGTATGGACAAAGGACAAGAAATTTAAAGGTTTTGCAACGAGAGATGTTCACAGATCAGGTCGTCCTAAAAAATGAAAGTATGAGGGATTTTGCCCTGCTGACAAAGCTTTCCATCAAAAATATCCCCCATCTGAAAGATAAGCTGTGAGAAGAAGAAGAAATGTTTCTTTAGTACAAAAAACAATTGTGAAATTTATAATTTTGTATTAGGAGCAAATACGAAATTCGCCTATGTTTTATATTGAAAAATAAGCAAATCAAATCACCCTTTTTCTATCTCTTAAGACATTCGTAGCCAAATACAAGAGTACAAAAGAATCTATTGCGCCGTCTTTAATCTAATGGAAATTACTATTATGACACAATATTTGGGTGCCTCAAATCTCTCATTGCCACCTTTAATAGGCCCAAAAAATCCAACAAAAGTGGCACCAAAAAAGGCCACTTTGTGCTGATTTTTTTTCATAAAAAGGTCATATAGAGACAAATTGGACAGAAAGCCACTCTTTGATGATGACATTTTCAAACAGTCAAAAAAAGACTATTGGGGAGTTAGGTTCACTTTTTTTAAAGTTCACAGCCCCTAAATAACTACTTTTTGGATTTGTTTGGACTCTTTTAAATATTTGAACAAACAATTCTACAGGTTCAGCAGATGAGGACTATGAACTGATGTTTTTGTATTTATGCCCAACATAGTCGAGTTACTACGGAGGTTCCCATGCACCCAACCCCAGGACTCTACCAAACCAACTTTTTTGCGTCGTTTTATGTCCTATAACACTTTGAGAGTTAACAAAAAAATTTCCCGGCGCACCTGGCGATTCAAGATGCGTCCAAAATGGCCTCACAAAATAGGCAAAATTAAAGAAAATGGGTATTAATATCAAAACTGTAATAACGTCATTAAAAATTAATGTTAGAAATAGCTGTCTGGTTCATTGGAATCTAAAAATTCTAGTATTTGAAGTTCTTGCCATATCTAAAAAATCCAAGATGGCACCCAAAATGGCCGCAAAATAGGCAAAAAAACGTAAGAGAATCAGGGTATTTAAAACAAACAAGTAATAAATTCATCAAATTAATGTTAAGCTGTCGGCAACCTGGTTTTGTCATTTAAATTTAGTATTTGAAGTTTTTGTATGTCTTAAAAATCCAATATGGCGCCCAAAATTGGCCGCCCCCCAAAATAGAGAAAATTAAAGAAAATCAGTTTATTGAAATATCAAAAAAGTAATAAATTCAGAAAATAATGTTGGAAATATGCTGGTTTTTTTTTTTTTTTTTTTGGTAATTGCATGTAAATTCTAGTATTTTTGAAGTTTCTTGCCATATCTAAAAATCCAAGATGGTGCCCAAAATGGCCGCCCCACCAAAATAGGAAAATTAAAGAAAAGAAAAGGGTATTCAATATCAAACGTGTAAAAAAATGCTCAAATTAATATTTGTAAATTTAATTTTTCTTTTCCTGTTTTTCCTGGAATTCCGGTTTTTTAATTATTTTATTTTTTTACTTCCATATAAAAAAATCAAGATGGCAACCCAAAATCGCCACCAAATAGGGCAAAATTAAAGAAAATGAGATTTACCAGTAATTTCAACAATAAATTGGTTGACATTTCGATATGTGGGACTGATCATTATTGGCATTTATTTCAGTATTTGAGTTTTTTTGCCATATCTAAAAAATCCCAAATGGCTGCCCAACTAGGTAAAATTGCACAAACTTGTATCGCATCATCTCAAATCATAGTAAATTGGTAAAATATACATTAATTAACCGTAATTAGAATCCTTCAGGTGGAAGTTCAGGAAAGTTTGCTGTTTGGTGGAGCCTTTCAGATTTGTTCAGATCAGACTATGCCAAATCCCATTTGGACCAATTCAAGCACCCCATAGTTTTCTGGGAGGGGTCACTGACCTGCAGTACAGGGAGGGTAAAACCCACGTTACCAGAGTGTCCAGGATGGACACAGTGTGAGAGATGATCCATAGCAAAAATCCACCAACAGTTGGTGCCTCCATGACCTTGACGAAAGATGCGTCCAAGCTCGGATGGGGCATATTTTCAGCTGACAAGGGTCAGGAAAGGTGGAAACCAAACCCAGGCCCATGACAGAACTCAACGTGCTGGTTGGAACTTTGGGACCAGCCGATTATGGCACTTCGTGGACTGTTACACCATATTCACAGCCAAACCCTTAGTCCGCTGCAAAACAAAACAAGTTAATCTACCTGACGACGGTTGGTCGGAACAAGTAGACGGAGGCTCTGTGGGGAAAATGCTCAATTGCTGCTATGGTGCAAGAAGAAACGGCGCATCAACTAACTAGCCAGGTGCAGCACCTCATTTGATTGGACAATGTTCTAGTTCCTCATACTTATTATGGCCCTAATGTCCGGGGAATCATCATCACATGTGGATCCGTTCGCATTCGTTGAATAACTAAACTTCCACATCCCCCTCGCCCCCCCCCCCCCCCCCCCCCCCCCCCCCTTACTTTGCATGGGAGGTGGACGAAAAGGCATTAGGAGGGTAAGCAATGATGGGGGATTGGTCAAACGTATTTCAGCCAGTGTGCTATGATCCGGGGTCTTGAAAAGGTTTTTTGTCCAGTCAAAAACATAATTGGTGCTGCTTTGTGGCACTCTATTTGGACCAAGGCTGGCGCAAGCAGGTCCTCGACAATGGACAGTCTGCTCGGCCCTGTGGTGCTCGGACCAGTAGGGTTAATCCCACTGACACACCTAGGCGGTTTATATATAACAGTTTGAGGGTCTCTTTCTAAGACCACCCCAGGGGTTTAGACCTGTCATTGCCACTGTCCACCCATGGGCTTCAGAGATGGTATGACAGTTTCTTTGAGGGTGGCCCTTCTCTGCTCCCATTAAAGGAATGTTGCGGAGAGCATCCGGGTGTTATGTGGTTTTTGGTTTCCACATGGGTTCCCTTCTCCTACTGCTCCAAAAACACCTTGCCTCATAGGACTTTAAGCCCTTGTCGGAGCTCAATAGGCTACCTTGGAACCTGGCCAAGATGAAGGGCTTTTTGTTGTCTGTGGCCAGTGGTCCCAGGTGTCAGAGTCAAGCCCGTTCTATTGAGACATGGTTTACATCTTGCTCCAGGTAGGTTTTTTAGCAAAAAATCAAACCTTTATCTATTTCCTCAAACCAGTTTTTCCCAGTGTGATCAGCGGGTCAGGGAAGCTTGAGAAAGTCAGGTGTCTGGTGAGCCAGGGTCTTAAATCGTTAAATGAAACATTGTACGGGGAAAATCAGAGGACATCAAGCAGTTATTCAAAAGTCAGAGAAGCCCTTTATAGGATGTTGCACATGGCACCATAAGCCGCTGGATCACAATGTAATCCGAATTCTGCGCAAAATGTCAAGATCGAATGACTACTTCCCATGTATTCATGGATAAACATTCCTAATCCACTTCTTGGGTTGCTCTCTTCTGGGGCCTTCTTGGCTGATTTCGGGATGCTGCTGATTGACGACTCCAACAATGTGCTAAACGGTGTACCCGAAAGTTGTATGGGCAAGGTTGGGTAGATGGCTATTGCGGCCCTACCTGCAGGTCAAAGGGTAAAATCTGGACACCAGTAGCCTGTGTCGAAGCCTCTTTTTCTTTGTTGAAAATATAATGTAGCTTAGCTTTAGGGTAGATTATGTGGTTAGCTAGGCTTTAAGGAATCACCAGACAATACTAGGTTATACCTTCCTGGGCTTGATCCACCGCTGAAACTTTCATCAGTGGCATCTGGTGCCGAAAGAAATAGGCCGCGGGAGGTAGGTAGATAGAGTAGGCGTACACTTTGAGATCATACCTCATCTTTTCAGCCTTTTTTGGGTTGTGGCTATTGACGTTCAGATTTTCAGATATGGCAATAACATACTAGAAATTAAATGCCAATGACAAAGTTTATCTAAAGGTTTTAATGTGCCAATTATTACATGTTTGATATTAAAAACTCCAATTTTCTTTAATTTGCTATTTTGGCGGCCATTTTGGGCGACCATCTGGGATTTTTACATATGGCAAAAAAAATCCATGTATACTAGAATTTAAATGACAAGGACAGGCAAACTGTTTTCTAAATTTATTCTATTTTTTTACAATTTGTAATTTTTTGAGATGAAATAACCCAATTTTCTTATTTTAATTTTGCCTATTTTGGCGGTTATTTGGGGCGCCATCTGGATTTTTAGACATGGCAAAACTCAATAATATGAATTAAATGCCAATAACCAGGTAGCTATATCTTAACATAATTTTATGAATTTATTCACTTTTCATATTAAATACCTGATTTTCTAAACTTTTGCCCTATTTTGGTGCCATTTTGGGCGCCATCTTGGATTTTTTTTTTTGATATGGGTAACAACTTCAAATACCAGAATTTAAATGCAAAGGAAAAGGGCGAGCGGCTTCTTCCCTTCCTCCGTATCCCTCTCGGAGGTTAGTATATTCGAAATTTATATTTCTGAATTTAGTACAGTTTTGATATTAAATACCGATTTTCTTTAATTGGCCTAATCTTGGTCGACGCCATTTGGACGCCCATCTGAATATCGCCCAGAGAGTGCCGGGAAATTTATTTTGTTACACATACTCAAAAAGTGTTTCTAGGACCATAAAACGAAGCTAAAAAAGTTTGGTTTGGTAGGAGTCCTGGGGGGTCCACGAGACCCTCCGTAGAATATGCCCAACATGAAGCATGAACAGTGTAACCCAACATTCTATCAGCTGTTGATGTTAATATCCAAACCAAATCCTGCGTACCACCCTGTGAATGGGTATATTGCTTAAAAAAGGGTTTTGGTTTCTTTTTTTTGGTGGCAACGAGAGATGTGAGGCACTCAAAATTGTGTCCATAAGAGTAAGTCATATAGATATTACACTTAAATAAATTTCGTTAACATTGTATTAGCTAAGAATGTCTAAAAAGAGAAAAAAGGCGATTTGTTTGCTATATTTCAATATAAAAACCTAGGTGAATTTAGTATTGCTCCGATACGAAATTAGATTTCACAATTTTCGTACCAAGAAAACATTGCTTCAGCTTAATCCTTTTAGATGGGGATAATTTTTGATGGAAAGCTTTAAATCAAGGCAAAAATCAGAACTTTTGATGTTTTAGGGACACGAGATTGTGAAAAATCTCTTGTTGCCACCTTTAAAATATGTTTACTTATATTCCATGAGTCCATTCTTAACTACTTGTTAAGGCCACCTTTACCCTAAATTCTGATTTAACAAGCACTCTAATCTAGTTTATGAAGTTTGGATATCCATAACATTAAAATGCATGATTAGTGTAGGGCTTGCAAAATGTTTTAAAAACCTTCATCGGCTAAGCATTCGATCCCTAGGTCTGGGAGGGAACGCTTGGTTTTACTTTTGCCGTGGCACAGCAGCGCAGCACAATCGACACTTTCGATATCAATTACAGAATGCGAGGCGTAAGGCCCTCGAAGTGGGATGCAAACACCGAAGACATTCAGGAGCAGTAGTAAGGGACACTTCACATTTCGCTGCATCCTTTTTGCAGCTACTCGACCTTCTGATTCCTTACACATATCGCAGTTGGACCCCTCCTCCTAGCTGGTTGTACGGCACCTTGTGGATTATTTCTTTGGTAGCTTTCGACGATATTCTGCAAATGAAAATTTCGCTGCAGCCTGGAATCCCATTTCTGCTGAGGGGATATTCCCGCTTGCAGTTCGGACAGGGCACTCGTACTCTGGTTGTTGTCGTCAGCGGTCAGGGTGGTGCGCCTAATGTTCAGATTTTCACTAGACAATCTCTACAAAAACTGTGAAGCAGTAAAGAGCCACGGGGTCATTATATAAATCTAGAATATAGGACATGTCAAGTTGGATAAAAAGATTTTTATCCATATCGGAAAAATGTTATTTGAGAGCAAAGTAAATGTACCGCAGATCGAGGTAAGTATGATAAATATCCGGAGTGAAAAAATATGTTGTATCGCCGTGTGGGGTCACAGGCCGGGGACTTTCCCCGCCAATTTACCTGCATAGATCTGAAGAGATAGTCTTTAGACCGAAGACCGCGGCAAAGTGCTACTCCAAACCAAAAAGGTTGCCAATTTCAATAAACAAGCCAACTCCAATAAAGATGTGTGAGTCCAATGAGAGATATGTGGTTTCTGGGGGAAATATTTGGATATTCCCCGATTAGGGGCACATACTTTTGAGCTTTTGCGATGGCAAGTCCTGAACAATTTACATCTACTTTTTAACAAAATTGTGGTTTTTAATCACTAGCTACTTGACAGTCTCGCCTGTTTTCAGCCTCTGCGATCACCTATATCAGTGGCGGAGACAGGATTTGAAAAAAAACGTCAAAATTACCGGGGGGCTGTGAAAGACTGAGACTTGTTCAAAAGCTTCCAAAATGGGCTGATTTTGCAAGATTTTGCAGAATTACCGGGAGGCGGCGCGCCCCCTCCCTGGATCCCGCGACGTGTCTGTATTACAATATGGAGGCGTCAACTTTTTGACATTCGCCCCTCTTTCCCCAACTTTGTCTTCATCCTTCCCCCTCCCTCCCCACTTCCCCTCCTCTTTTTTCTCCTCATCGTTGTCGTTCCCATATTGTATTCCAATTCCTCTTTCTCACCACCCCCCCCCTCCACCTCAACGCATCCCATCCAATTTTAAATACATTTTCAGCCCTATTTTTAAAACTTTCGACCACCCCCTCTTACCTTTGACCTCTGCATGTGGCCTGCAAACATAAAAAACTGAGGATACCATAAGATCACCTTAATCTTGATCATAAACATAATTAGAAGTAGAAGTGGTATGGACCTAACCCCAAATGGCACTTACATAGGCCTACTGTGCACGTGGATTCTGGCCCAACAACGGGGTGGGGGGTTGGTGGGCACCAGGCGCGTAGCAGCCCGGTGGTTCGAGGGGGCATTTCCCGGTGATTGCAAAATTAATGTCCCGACACAAGCAAAAATTTCCGGTCGTAGGGCAAAAAGATCCGAAAAGGGGCTGATTTAACTGAATTATCGTGCTTTTCTTTCCCAATGTCCCTCCAGATTTTTTTTTCGCGGGGGCACTCGTCCCCCTGTGCCCCCACCCTCCGGGCCTAGACGGCGGCCACTAGGTCGGGCCCCACCTCCCATCTTGGAGATGATGGATATATGTAACTGTAAGGCTGTTAAGACCCCCATTTTCAAGCATTCGCAGTCAACCAAAGACCCTCTATTATTTTGAAAAATGTCACCCAAAGAACCCCATATTTTTGAAAATTTTACCACTTGTCACTCAAAGACCATTATTTTTTGGCAAAAGTTTTTTGAACATGTTCACCCAAAAACCTCACCCTATTTGGGGTGAAATATTTGCAAAATTTCACCCAAAGACCCCATTTTTGGGAAAATTTGCAAATTGTCACCTGGAGGAAAACCCCCTATTTTGGACATTTTGGGCCTCAATAACTTCATCCCCAAAGACCCCTATTTTTTTAGTCCTCTTGTCACCGTGCCCAGGGTTCAGCTAATTCAGTTCATTTGATGTTTAGCATTATGGATAGCAAGACGGTGGCAACATTCATTTAATTTGGCTCTTTCCCGTTCTTTTGTTGATGACCTAGGACTCGCATCCACATAGAAGAACTGTGACACATCCTGCGTTGAACAGCCCCACTTTGGTGGGTTATAGTATGGGTTGGGTTTCTCCATAATGCTCTAACTTCTAGAAAGAAACCAGCTAGTGCTTTGCACCTTTTTAGATCACTTGCACTAGAGCACTTGTAGGACCATAGAAATCAGTCACATGAGTTGATTGGACTGTTGTAGACTTGGAGTGTAGGATGGTGATGTCAGAATTTAGTATCTGTATTCGGTATTGGGTACACTGATTTTATGAGGACCAAGTCTTTTGCTTCTGATAGCTGCTCCTGCTCAACTGACAGAGTTTGGGCCTGTTACGGGGGTAGACTCTAGAAGCTAGGGCAATGTAATCAGCAAAATTCAGATCGTTAAGTAGTTGGCCGGGTACCAGAGTCCATCCCACGGTGGTGGCTTTCCTTAAAGATAATCCACAAACTATGATGAACACAGGGCTCAGTACATCTCCCGCACGGACTCCTGAAATGTTTTCGTTTCACCATCACTGCACTGTGAGTTTTTGTACAGGGCCTGATGGATTGACCACTGCTGCGGAATGCATATGATGTAATATTGGAGAACCTGGCAGCCTATTAATGGAATGAAATGCTTTCTTGAAGTCGATGGAAGTGACAGTAGGACGAGTATCTTGTGCCTTTCGTCTGAAAAAAAAAATAGCTCATCTAATCTGTGATGGCCACCTGCAATCCTTTTTATCTGGAATAGTAAAGAGCCATTGTTATTTCCAATACAGTTGAAAAGTAATTTGTAGTGCTGTATTCTCTGCATACCGACGGATTTACTGGATATCAACAGAGCTATTATTTGATCGAGTCAATGCTGCAGTATATCTACTGGTCACTGATTATTTAGGAAAAGGAAATTGTGATGACATTTTATTCATTTTCAATCAAATGTGCAAACTTTTGTACTTGACATAACCAAGAGTATGAACAAGCATAATAAACAATATTAAAATGCAAAGAATCAGTACTGCGCCGATATGCGTAACCAGACTTATGCAAGCATCTTTCGCTCTTTGCTCCCCTGGAGTATTTTTGGTTTGGGATGTTATAAGTGAATATGCACCATTTTGGTCGACCAATATTAATTTAAACAGTACTCTATGGGATTAAAAAAATCAAGTTTTTAGCTCTACTTCAAAAAGGTGAAATAGCGGCGGGAAACTTTACAGGTGTGGTTTTGGGGGGTAAACGTCAATTAAATCAAGGTGAAAAATTTTAAAGACCTTAAATCGGGCATCCTCCTTTAATGCAGAAATGTAGTGATTTGTCCACAACTATACTTGTCGGTCTCGAGTTTGGGGGGACGTCATGACGCGACTTTGCAATCGTCTAGCGTTTGGATTGCGTCGCCTTTGTTGGGGCGATGCGTAAATGCTGCAATTCCAAGGTCGACGTGTGCACTTCTCGGGTGCAAAACCAACATGCGCAGAGTGACTCACCCCCCAAAATTGAGATCGAACAGAGTAAGTAGTGCGGGACATACAGGAAAGTAGTGAATTTGTCCAAGATAGTAGTGACTGGGCCCTTCAGACATAGAGGTGTTCTCCATCTGATTCAATTTTCTGACACACTCAGCAGGTTAAAAAGGTTAAAATTTTGGGAAAAAAAACAAAAAAGTCTTTTTAGAAAAATTCGAAAAGTCCATTTAAAAATAAAAAATCCAGCGCGTGAACAGTTATGGTACCACCGCCAAATCTCCCATTGAACGTCACTACACAGAGGAAGGGGAACCAAGGAAGTGCTGGATGGGGCCATGCAGAAACAATGACTTGGTCCACAATTAGCGGAGGGCAATGGAGAAAGAAAGAGTGAGTGGTCACAACCTCCCCAAATTCCCTACCTGTTGTGACAAAATCCTGGACAAAATCCTTTCTGCTTGGAGGCCACTAACTACTCAGTTAAAGAATGAAAGTATGATTTTGGGAACTGCAGGTTGTAGTCTCTAACAACAAATGACCATCCATTCAAGCCATTATTTTAAGTGAAGAATGACGTTGCGAGGCCGAGTTCTTCCAATGCAAAAATGATGGTATCTCCAATTTCAATTCACCATAGAAAGATCGGAGATCATGGTTCCTAATATCAACCTTTTATTTTCATTCTTAAATAGATTTATAATTCAGGTAATCTTAAACCTATTTTGCAATCCCTAGGGTTAAATCACAACCAAGAAAAGACCGGCCCCTACCCTGTGAGAAAAATCGAGACGAGACACAAAGTTGACAAGCAAATGTTTATAGCAAAACACGGTATGACGCAAGCACATCAACCTCCAATAATCAGTATGCAATGCATAATTACTGCGCAATTCCAACAATTAAATCCAGACAGGAACCAATGAAATGGTGTAAATTCCTCACAGCTGTTTAAGAATTGTGGATAAATACACTATTTCTGCACAGCCCCAGACTCTGTTGTGGAAAATCTGCACAACCCAGTCTGCCTAAATAGTTGTGCCAGAGTAAAAATTTAAGCGATTCTCTATGGCATAATATGGATGTTTGCATGATTTAGGATTAATTGATAGTCAATAAAAAGTTTATACTTACTTTTGTTTCACAGAAGGGGCAGTCTACAAGAGAAAGAACCAAGGACAGCTGATTAAAAAGCATATGAAGATTTGATTTCACGTTTATGTCGTTTTCAAAGGGACACATGAAGATATTAGTGGATATTATATCATACTCTACATCCTCTCAATTCCCCTATAAATGTACTTTACCTTTGTGTGCATTTTTAGATAGTTAATGCCCATTAAATTACTTCTGAAGTAATAAGCCAAAACTCAAAGTTCCCCTTATATTTCTAATAGTGTCAAACCCTAATAAATACCATCTTTTTTAAAACAGTGGTGATAGGCTTTGGCATGCTCCTACTTATATTACTTGCCACCACTGTCATGGTGCCGGTTCCCAGGGGTAGCTCAACGAGTTACTAAACAGGTCTTTAAAAACATTATTTCCCAAGGTGGTCGTGCACATTCAAAACAATTAAAAACCAAAAGATGTGTCTTGGTTTAATTTCTGGAGGTTTTAGCTCTCAGATGGCCAAAAAAATCACAAAATACAGGGTAATTCATATTTTTCGTTTTGTTCTGGGCAACTTAAATCCTAGTTTCATTTTTTTCTGAAGATATGAAAGCAGTGCACTTAAAATAATTTTATAAGCCGTGGACTTTACTCCTTCGTTTCCTCTCTCCTTGCCTCTTTCTATTGTACTTCTTCCCTCCTACTCCTCCTCCATCCCTCTCCCCCTTATCATACAAAATATATAGCATTTCCCCCACATGTGTGTTTAAATCATGTTTTGGGGGGAAATGCCCAATCTGAAGTTCTCGGTATTTCCATGATAACCACAGCAAAAAAAGGTGTTGTAAAAGTACATTGCTTTCATAATTGCAAAGAAAATAAAAAATAGGATGTAAAATGTAAAACTAAAAATATGAAAAAATCTGTTATTTGTGATTTTGTATCTCTCCAAAACAGAATCTCTGGTTTTCATTTTGAAAGAGTTTTATTTCGGAATAAGATATACATAGCCAAGTCAAGCAATATGTCTGTTAGTTGACCAAAAGAGTAAAGAGTAGATTTTGCCAAGCAAAACTCGAGACCAAAACTACAAACGCAATGCATACCATATTAGTGTAAGCGTTGTGACTGGAAGGTGGAATTTGAATGCATTGACTGGCATCAGAATGTCCATCCAAGATTTGAACAGGTGAGTAGTGGCCTGTAGTTGTTCTTTATGTTGTGCAGTTGATATAATAGGTCTACTTCTTCGCAAATTGGCCGTTCTGTTCACCTACAAAAGCAATTTGTAATCGGATTAAAAGATGGCGCAAGTCACCGCCTATTCCATGCATCGACAGGTCCAAAACTTTTCCCACCGGCCCCATCAGAGTGAAATCTATTATACCTGTTGACAATAACTAGACCTAATAATTTCTTTTGGCCATCATTTAAATTGTTCAAAGCATAAAAGACACAATATAAATGAGGGGAGTTTCCGTACCGACCCATATCTGACACACTTTTTTCTTACACCCTTATGAATTTGAAAACCCTTCACGGGAATAAAGCACCATATTTCTTCCGTTTAAGGTTCCAAAATAAGTGTGTCAGAAAAAGTGTCAAATGGGTCGGTACGAAACTCCCATCTAAATAAGGTCAAAACAGCTATGGTTTGCCACCAACCTTGAGGAATGATCTTTATCTGGTTCTTTAAGCAAAGCTCTGACTGAGTCCATCAAATTTCCTGCTTCTAAGTATCTTGGTGATCCTCAGGTGGATTTCTACCATCTCAAGTTCTGCTTGGACTCTTCCATTATAGCTCCTCTTTGTTCTGTCTCAGTCTTGGTGATGAAATCTCTTAACTTACGGCTCTCATCATTAGTAGTAATACCAGATTTCAGATCTTCTGGCCTTTCTACAAAAGAACAATGGGCTATGATTTGAATCCGAGGGTGTATTGAGTCAATCCCACAATGACCAGTTTTGGGAAGTTTTCCCCAGGGCCTGAAACAGGGTCACGTGATCCCACCAAAAAATCCTATTCTTAAACACAAAAACCATGACTTCTACAATTATTTAGCCCCCCAACGGCATTTAGTAGGGGGAATTTTAGCATGATCATGAAATGATTTATGGTTCTCTAACTTCTTGAACACTTTTATCCCTAAGTATACTGACATGCACGAGCAAGGGGTGCAAAAAAATTGGTCTTTCCCAGGGCAACATGCCAATGTTCACATAGATACCCTACAAGACTTTCAACCAGCGGCGCTACCAGCTCCCACATTTTTTGCACCTGGTAAGGGCAGTGCTAGGGGTGGCAGGGGGCACCCCTGAGAGTCTCTTGAGAGTTTGTGTACAATTTAGGGTTTTGAGCATATGAGGTTGGTAATAGTGTAATGTTTGAAAGCTGACGGGGGATATGCGGATTGGACTTCAAAGTAGGGCATAGTTTTTGAGGCAACTTAAAGGAAAACAAGGCGAACTAGTATTTACGCGATGCTGTAAAATATGTCCCCGCCCTGCACATATCGTGATCACTAAATGACAACTAAAAAACTGCACCAGTCACCCTAATTTTGGCCATAACTAGCCTCCAAAAATAATGGTTACTCAAGAAAATGACTCAAGAAAAGCTTAATTTAAAATTCATCATGCAAAACTCCCTGAAAATTCACTAATTTAGCTAAAAATATGATAATTTACTCATGTGCAACACTATTTTGAAAAAAATCATTGTGATCACATTTTAAATTTGGGGGACCCATAGGGATCTGGAAAGCGCGCGGAAACATTGAATATTTTACATATTTTCACATTTTCCAGAAATGTAAACAGGCTGGCAACCCAAAAGAATGACCCACATGTAACAACTAGAACTAAAAAAATTCGCCCAAAATCTAATCAGGTCGAGAGAACTTCTCAGCCACCGACTTTCTCCACCAAGTTTACATTCATATAAACCTTACAGAACCTCCAGAACTTGTTCCCCAGGCCTGCGGGGAAATTGTCATAACTTTTGCAAATTAGATAATTAAATTAGCATTATTTTACACCAAACTGAATCAGGTTGAGAAATCATCTAACCTGCTTCTTGCACCCAAGTTTACATTATAGTAGCCCTTAACAGAACTCCAGATAAATTGTACACAATGTTGAATTTTCTGTGCATTATTGACCTTTTTTCCCCTTACCCCTGACAGACCCAGGGGAGACCCTGGGGGATGGAATTACATGGTGAGTAGGTGGTATCCCCTCCACAATATACCAAAGTTTGCGCTACTCTAGCACATCCAGAAAAAAAGATATGCCCAAATGTTCCAGGGTTAAAATTTTATCACGGGGACATACGGACATTACCAGAAATAAGGACGGAGCCCATTTATGTCCCCTCCCGAACTTGTGCGGCGGGGACAAAACGGGGCTCATTTGTGAGGAGGATGGCCAAAACTGGGGCCTCTTCATGATCCTCTCAAAATTTGTGAAAGGGGGTCATTTCTCAGACAAATTTTATACCATTCAAACCCAGTTTATTGTATAACATTAAAAAAAGAGGGGCTTCCTGTGAGAGAATGAATAGAAATAAAGGGGGTCATTCAGTGGACATTTGATTAAAAAGGGAGATCAACGCGAGTTAAAAAAGGGGGGTATTTCAGTGACAGGCTAAAAAAATGGGGGTTCTTTCAGTGACAGCAGGAGCATATCTCCGTCACTATTTTTAGGGAGTTATCCCCCCACCCCAGGGTTTTTTTCGCCCCCTATGATTTTACCCTGGCACTGCTTCTGCTGACTGCACTTCGAGAATAAAATAAAAAAATATCAACGGCGACACACTTTTGATGACTAAGTTGGAGTACTTATGCTACTATCTACATCCTGTGCAAATTTGATGAAATTTCATTGCGGGCAAATATGATTTTTCATCAAAATCTAGTTATACACGTCTTTCTATGGGATATAAGCATATAGAGGGCGCTATAACATACAAATTATGACCTTTGTAGGCCTATATGACAAGTTTCCCGCAATGGATTTTTCTGATTTTTGCGGAGGTAATAGGTCTGGTTGTATGTCTGTATGTCCCTACTTATATCAGTTGTCAAAATTGTGTCGCCATTGCTTAAAATTGCTCTAAAAATAAACAAGACAATTTGCATGGGGTCAAACAGCTGTGATTGGTTTAAAATACCCTCTGGATTTGAATAAAACATGGTCAAAACTTTAATGTGGTTTAAAGGTCCCAGGAAATGCAAATAGAATTGATGTGGTTTGTGTCAAGTCTACAAGGAGGGACCAGAAAGCATTCGATATTTGGGTTGGTGATGACATCATTAGTGAAACTATTGATTTTTCAGAGAGTAATAGAAAATTCCAGGTAACTGTTGTGATTCTATTCATGACACTGACTGAAAATCAATAGTTTCACTAATGATGTCACTGGTAGTGTATTCTTTTTTCTGGCCCTGTTTATTGGAATGGAATGCCCCATAAAGATTTGGAGAAGGTTTATCATCTCATTTCCTGGACCTTTAAGGCTTGAGCAAGCCAGTTGTTTTGGATGTTTATGTCCTGCCCAGATTAAATTGTTGATCAAATATCTAAACCTTTATTCCAAGTTGAACTAACCTCAACAGCTGATTTGACTCTTTTCAGGTTATCTACAAATCTCTTGACTCTGTCTACTTCATTTGTCAGGTCATCCAAGTCTTGACGAAGTTGTGCCTGTATGGACAAAGACAAGAAATTTAAAGGTGCAACGAGAGATTTCACATATCAGGTGTCCCTAAAAAAATTGAAAGTACTGAGTGATTTTTGCCCTGCTGTAAAGCTTTCCATCAAAAATATCCCCATCTGAAAAGATTAAGCTGAGAAATGTTTCTTTAGTACAAAAATTGTGAAATTTCTAATTTTGTATAGGAGCAAATACGAAATTCAGCCTATGTTTTATATTGAAATATAAGCAAATCAAAATCACCCTTTTTCTCTCTTTTAAGACATTTCTGTAGCCAAATACAAGGTAAGTAATCTATTGAGCGTCTAATCTGTATGAAATTACTATTATGACACAATATTTGGGTGCCTCAAAATCTCTCATTGCACCTTTAATCAGGCCCAAAAATTCCACAAAAGTGGCAAAAGGCCCACTTTTTGCTGATTTTTTTTTCATAAAAAGGTCCATATAGAGACAAATTGACAAGAAAGTCCACTCTTTGATGATGACATTTTCAAAAAGTCAAAAAAAGACTATTTGGGGAGGTTAGGTTCACTTTTTTTAAAGTTCACAGCCCCTAAATAACTGCATTTGATTGAACTCTTTAAATATTTTGAAAAAACAATTCTACAGGGTTCAGCAGATGAGGACATGAACTGCTGTTTTTGTATATGCCCAACATGAAGCATGAACAGTGTAACCCAACATTCTATCAGCTGTTAATTACCAAACAAATGTTAAAATCTAATAATTTATCCCTGAAAAGTAACATTTTGCTCATTGCCAGGACTCATTGCTTGGATCATCACACTATAGCAGGGCTGGGGGAGCAGCCAGGGCACTCAACTTTGGTTTTTGGGTAAGGTTGTGCAGCATGAAGCACCAAACTTATGGTCTTCAGATTCAGAACTGAAATTTTTGTAAAAGATGGTCTTTGGAACTGAATTTTAGACCCATTTTTAAAGGTCTTGGTCCCTTAGGAATTGAAATTTTGGGCCAAATATACAGAATGTGCAGCTGAACAAATACAAATTTTCCCAATTTTTTGACTACAGAGGTAAATGTTTGGCAAATTAGGATCTTAGAGGAATGACCCAATGCAATGTAACTATGTAAAAGTTTCCTCTTGATTGCATGACCTTGACCCCATACCCCATCTCTTAAGCCCCATAGAATACTGTCATGGACTGTCATCTATCTAGTTCCTCAAAAGGCATGTAGCCAGCCTGGTGGTTCTGAGGGGGCAATTTCCCGGTAGGTGCAACAAATGTCCCGATCATAAGCAAAAATTTCCAAAAGAATCCGAAAAGGGGCTGATTTAACATGAAAATCCATGTTTTATTTCCCGATTTCCCCTCAAAAAAAATTCAGAGGGGCACTCTGTCCCCCTTTGCCCCACCTGGCTACGCCACTGTTCCTCAACAAGGTATATTAGCAATTTATTTCACAGCACTGCCAAGACTGGGACTTGAACCTGGGACCCCTTAGTCTGAAGTTGATGGTGCAATAGAGCTAAGGTCTATTGACACTAATATACCTCATAACATTACTCCCTTCCCCACAAGGCACATCCTGTGCTTCAAACTTCTGCCTCCTTGATAAAATGTATGTAATTGCATAGTCATTTCGATCCCACCGCTGCCACCAAATTTGTCACGTACTGAAATCTATATATATATTACCAAGGTACACCAGGGATGCATTTCATTTTGCATAGCGCTAAAGAGGAATTCCCCATTAGGTCTATTGACACTAACATGTTTATACCTTAAAAGGTCCACTTTTTACTGTATTTTTGGATAAAAAGGTCCAAAATTTAGAGAAATTTTGACAAGAGAGTCCACGTTTTGGTGATGAAATGTTCAAAAAGTCAAAAAAAAAAGAAAAGAAACATTTTAGGGGGAGTTAAATATACTTTCACTAAAAAAGGTCCACTTTTTCAAAGCACCTCCCCAAAATAAATCCTGCGTACCACCCTGTGAATGGGTCATATTTCTTTAAAATATGCTTACTATATTCCATGAGTCCATTCTTTACCTACTTGAGGCACACCTTTACCCTAAATTCTGATTTAACAAGCACTCTAATCTAGTTTATGAAGTTTGGATATTCCATAACATGCATGCATTAGTTTATGGCTCTGCAAATTTTTACCTTCATCGGCTCAGCAGTTCTATCCCTAGGCCTGGGAGGGACGCTTGGTTTTACTTTTGCCGTGGCACCAGCAGCAGCAGCACCATCGACACTTTCGATATCAATTACAGAATGCGAGGCGTAAGGCCCTCGAGTGGGATGAAACACTCGAAGACATTCAGAGCAGTAAGACACTTCACATTTCGTGCATCTTTTTGCAGCTACTCGACCTTCTGATTCCTTACACATATCGCATGTTGGACCCCTCCTAAAAAAAAAAAAAAAAAAAACAGAGAAACTTCCATCATGCATCTATTAATATCAAAGAAAGGCTCTACCATACTCTTGTTAGACCCCATCTCGAATATGGAATAGCGGCCTGGGATCCTTACCAAGCAAAGGACATAAACATCCTTACGAAATTAGAAATTTCACAATTTTTGTACCAAAGAAACATTGCTCAGCTTAATCCTTTTAGATGGGGATATCAAGGCAAAAATCAGTACTTTTGATTTTTTTAGGGACACCCGATATGTGAAATCTCTTGTTGCACCTTTAAAATATGCTTACTATATTCCATGAGTCCATTCTTTACCTACTTGAGGCACACCTTTACCCTAAATTCTGATTTAACAAGCACTCTAATCTAGTTTATGAAGTTTGGATATCCATAACATGCATGCATTAGTTTATGGCTCTGCAAATGTTTACCTTCATCGGCTCAGCAGTTCTATCCCTAGGTCTGGGAGGGACGCTTGGTTTTACTTTTGCCGTGGCACCAGCAGCAGCAGCACCATCGACACTTTCGATATCAATTACAGAATGCGAGGCGTAAGGCCCTCGAGTGGGATGAAACACTCGAAGACATTCAGAGCAGTAAGACACTTCACATTTCGTGCATCTTTTTGCAGCTACTCGACCTTCTGATTCCTTACACATATCGCATGTTGGACCCCTCCTTCTAGCTGGTTGTACGGCACCTTGTGGATTATTTCTTTGGTAGCTTTCTACGATATTCTGCAACTGAAAATTTCGGTGCATGCCTCGGATCCCATTTCTGCTGAGGGGATATTCCCGCTTGCAGTTCGGACAGGGCACTCGTACTCTGGTGTCGTCAGCGGTCAGTGGTGGTGCTCTACTGTTCAGATTTTCCACTAGACAATCTCTACAAAAACTGTGCATGCAGTAAAGAGCCACGGGGTCATTATATAAATCTAGACATATAGGACATGTCAAGTTGGATAAAAGATTTTTATCCATATCGGAAAATGTTTATTTGAGCGCAAATTAAATGTACAGCAGATCGAGTAATATGATAAATATCCGGAAGTGAAAAAATATGTTGTATCGCCGTGTGGGGTCACCAGCCGGGAATTCCCCGCAATTTCACCTGATAGTCTTTAGCGCAGACCGCAAAGTGCTACTCCAAACCAAAGGTTGCAATTTCATAAAAAGCCAACTCAAATAAAGACTGTGTGATGTCCCAATGAGATATGTGGTTTCTGGGGAAATTATTTTGATATGAATTCCCCGAATTTAGGGGCACATACTTTTGAGCTTTTGGCGATGGCCATTCCTGAACAAATTCACACTACTTTTTAACAAAATGTGGTTTTTAATCACTAGCTACTTGACCAGTCTCGCCTGTTTTCAGCCTCTTGCGATCACCTATATCACTAGCTCGTTCACGTAGCGTTGCACGTCGTCCGTACCTACCTCCTAACAACTTAGGAAGAGGAGATAGTAGGGGCTATCGTAGCGGAAAAAGCCAGAGCAACCTCGGGCTACTATATCACTGGCGGATCCAGGATTTGAAAAAACGTCATATAAATTACCGGGGGCTGAAACTTGTCCAAAAGCTTCCAAAATGGGCTGATTTTGCAAGATTTTGCAGAATTACCGGGAGGCGCGCGCCCCCTCCCTGGATCCGCGCCTGTGTATTACAATTATGGAGGCTTCAACTTTTGAACGAATAATAAATCATTTTCAGCCTATTTTACAACTTGACCCCATATTACCTTTTGACCTCTGCATGTGGCCTGCAACATAACAACTGAGGATACATAAGATCACCTTACATCTTTGATCATCCAACTAATTAGAAGTAGAATTGGTCATGGACCTATCCCCAAATGGCACTTACATAGGCCTACTGTGCACGTGAGATTCTGGCCCAACAACGGGGTGAGGGGGTGGTGGGCACCAGGCGCGTAGCCAGCCCGGTGGTTCCGAGGGGGCAATTTCCCGGTAGATGCAACTAATGTCCCGATCACAAGCAAAAATTTCTCGGTCGTAGGGCAAAAGATCCGAAAAGGGGCTGATTTAACATGAATATCCGTGTTTTATTTCCCAATTTCCCCTCCAGATTTTTTTCAGAGGGGGCACTCTGTCCCCCTTTGCTCCCACCTGGCTACGCCACTGGTGGGCACTCCCATCTTGGAGATGATGGATATATGTAACTGTAAGGCTGTTAAGACCCCCATTTTCAGCATCGCAGTCACCCAAAGACCCCATATATTTTGAAAATGTCACCCAAAGACCCCATATTTTTTGAAAATTTTACCACTGTCACTCAAAGACCATATTTTTTGGGAAAAGTTTTGAACATTTTCACCCAAAGACCCCATTTTTGGGAAAATTTTGCAAATTTGTCACCTGGAAACCCCCTATTTTGGACATTTTGGCTCAATATCTCACCCAAAGACCCCTATTTTTTAGTCCTCTGTCACCGAATGCCCAGGGTTCAGCTAATTCAGTTCATTTGATGTTTAGCATTATGTGATAGCAAGAGGTGGCAAATTCATTTAATTTGCTTTCCTGTTCTTTTGTGATGACCTAGGACTCGCATCCACATAGAAGAACTGTGACATACGTTGTGTTGAACAGCCCCACTTTGGTGGTTATAGTATGGGTGGGTTTCTCCATAATTGCTCCAACTTCTAGAAAGACATCCTAGCTAGTGCTTTGCACCTTTTTAGATCACTTGCACTAGATGCAACCTTAGACCATATGAAATCAGTCACATGATTGATTGGACTGTTGTAGACTTGGAGTGTAGGATGATGATCAGAATTTAGTATCATGTATTCGGTCTTGGGTACACTGATTATGAGACCAATGTCTTTTGCTTCTGAAGCTGTCCTGCTCAACTGACAGAGTTTGGGCCTGTGACGGGGTAGACTCTAGAAGCTAGGGCAATGTCATCAGCAAAATTCAGATCGTTAAGTAGTTGGCCGGGTACCAGAGTCCATCCCAGCGGTGGCTTTCATTAAAAGATAATCCACAACTATGATGAACACAGGGCTCAGTACATCTCCCTGCACGACTCCTGAAATGTTTCCGTTCACCATCACTGCACTTCGTGAGTTGCTGTACAGGGCTTGATGGTATTGACCACTGCTTCAGGAATGTCATAGTGATGTAATATGGAGAACATGGCAGCCCTATTAATGGAATCAAAGGCTTTCTTGAAGTCGATGAAAGTGACAGTAGGAGGAAGTTGGTCATCTTTGAATCCATAATTAGTCAAATGATATGTGTCTTCTCAAACTAACGGCTAACATAATGCTGACAATACGATAGAGTTAACCCACTTGCTGTATATCAAGATGTGGTCCAGCTGATATGTTGTGCCAGTAGGATGAATCCATGTCCAGAAACGACTTCTAGGATTAGGGAATCTCATTTGTGTGTGTGACGTAGGTTGTTTCCTCACACAGTTTGACTAGCCTTTACCCATTGTCATTGGTGGTATCATAATAGCAATGACGTCCAATTACTGCTGGATGCGATGAATGGCTGTCAAGTCCAACTCTAGCATTGAAGTCACCAGGCACGGATCTAGGGAGGGGGCACGGACCTCTCGGTAATTATGCAAAACCTTGCAAAATAAGCCCATTTGGACAAATTTCAGCCTTCAGTCCCCTGGTAATTTTGACGTTTTTCAAATCCTGGATCCGCCCCTGGTCACCTAGTACAATGTTGACGTTATGACGTTTGACTTGATCCAGACGGCCAGTAAATGTAGAATAAAAAGCATCCTTATCTTCTACAGATGAATATTTAGTCGGGGCATATACAGTAGTGACTTTTCTATAGTGAGGATTTCCATAAAAGGTTGCAGACAAGACTCTGCTGAAGACGAATTTCACACTCTGTAGGCATTTGTAGATATGTTTAGACATAAGTATTCCGACCCCTCCTTGTCTTTTTTCTGTAGATGAGCTATTGACAAATACCCAATTCAGGGGCGGATCCACGCCTGAAAAATGCCAAAATTACCGGGGGGGGGGGCTCGAAGGTAGTTATGGTAAAAAATTGGCTGATTTTTCAAGATTTTGGCCAAATTATATCATTTCAATATTCCAAATTAAACCATTTACGAATTGCTGGCCCCACTACTAAAGACCCACGAACGAAGTATTTGTGGGTCTAAAAAACAAACCACAACAAAAAGATCCAGAAAAAGGAGATGCAAGTTCACAAGAAAAAAAGTACCAAGCAGAGAAGACAATACCTTAAAGAAGTGTTTGATCATTTTCAGACAAATAAAAACTTGTGTCACACTACAAGCTACCTTTACAGAGTTCAGGATTTTATTATGCAAAACACATTTCATAATGAGGAACTAATTGTTACAAATACTTAGGTTGTCATAGTGCTGTTTTGATTCACAAACTTTGTTTCACTTCTCTTCAAATTCAACTATGCATAGGACTAAAAAATTAAATTTTTTATTTATTTCTGTGTGTTTTTTACTTATTTTATTTTGATTTTAAAAAATTTAATGCAGCAAAATAGCACTAGTCAGTTATCACATAGAACATCTATTACAACAATCTCCTAATTACAATTAACATGTATTCGAATCGGTTTTACAAAGTAAACCACAGGGTCACAATGAAGTCGTATCTTACAGGGATCTTAAAGGGCTTGTGACTCAGATTTCGAACTATAATTTGTTTGTGCACTAATTAAAAATAGTCATCTAGAACTAAAGATAGTCATTAAATGCTTAATTCCAACGATAGAGATGAATCGGATTGCCGTTTTCATGCAGTAAACATTATGCACAATTATAACAGTTGCCATAGGCCGTGTATAACAAAAATTCCATATCCAGAATTTTATAACAAAGTTTGTGATTTTCTTATGTAGGAGCTAAGGATATTTCACAAAATATTAATTATATGGACAAGCATTGTATTATATGCAAAAAAAAACCACAATTGTGTGAAAATTGAGTACCACCCTCATTGGAAAATCTGAGAGTCAGCCTTAAAGGTAAAATTAAAAAAAATACATGTCAAAACACTGTACCAGTTAATTTGAAGATTGCTCGATGTTGTACACAAAGGCACTGTTTAATGGTTTTAAGGAGGGGGTTCGTGGGGTTAATCTGAAAAGTCACAACTGATCCATACCTTGCACTTATTATAGTGGATTTGTAAATCAAAAAGACAATAATCGTGACCTTATAGTGGGCAAAGTGACAAGAGCAAAAAAGATTACAATTATTTTCTTTTTCTTGTGGTAAAAACATTGCATGTAATTTATGCTTCAGGATCACAATTGAACTTATTCCAACTATCATTTATAATACATTGGTTCACCACCTTAAACAACAAATAATCAAAGCGCTGATACAGGACCAAGTTCCAGGGTGTCTATTTTCCCGAAACCCAAATCAGAATTGTTCCCCCCTTTTCCAAATTTTTTTAATTATTCCCATAAATTTAACATGGCTCCATACCTAAGCATCAAATTCTCCCCAAATGACCATAGAGACAAAACTGATCCACCTACCTCAGGGACGAAAATGGAAGAAGAGACACCCTGGGACCCCCCTACTAACAAAAGAGGACCTTAAATAATGTTAATGACCAAAAATGGCTTGCACAACTAGTACAAGGACAACAGAGACAAACAACAAGGGTGTGTCAGACAAGGCAATGCTGCAAAAAGAATAAGAACCATTAACAATCATTGGGTTGAAAGGAGGTGAATGAAAGGAATATTGGAATAATGATTACTTCTTTGAAAGGTGAATGGATAGTAGTAAAATCATTCATGCACATCATTCATGACATAGACCAGAGGGAAAGTTGACCACCCTAGTTTTTCCCTTGGCAAAAAACACAGTTGAGCATCAGAGATATGTTCATTAAGTGCATCATTTTAAACAAATGCTGTTATGTTGCCAACTACCTACTCTGAAAATCTCGTACTTGGTTTCTGGTATGTGAAAAAATAAACTTTACTGTATTTAAGGCATATTTGCCAACCTGTGTTTTTAAGTCTTATAACCCTGTGTTATGTAGTCATATGATGGAAACCTGTGTATGTAGTAATATGGAACCTGTGTGTTTTGTAGTCATATGGTAACCCTGTGTTATGTAGTCATATGGTAACCCTGTGTATTAGTCATATGGTACCTGTGTTTTGTAGTCATATGGGTAACCTGTGGTTTGTAGCAATATGTAACCCGTTTTATGTAGTCATATTGGTAACCCTGTGTTTTGTAGTCATATTGTAATAACGGCATTTCGAGGGCTTTTCATTAATCTTAAAGGTTGCCCACCTGTTTCTGTTTCACATCAAATGCCATAGCCATACCCTAATGTCCAATTCATTTGAATACGTCAGAGCTTTTAAAATGAGCTTGTGTGATTAAATAGAAT
>JAMKCH010020913.1:0-22364 GCA_023653785.1 Ophioderma brevispina | reverse complement strand
AGTCAGTCATGTAATTATGTAATGATTGGAAGATAAGATAGATACCTCCAACTTATTCCGTCAACAGTCAACCTAAAAAAATTGCAAGTCGCCTGGACATGCAGCCACGGAATTACAATTCCTCTTTGACATCAATCAATTCAAACAATCTAAACAACTTACAGGAAAATGCCTGCTTCAATTCAACATTCAAATTCCAGCCAACCTCAGTTATCAACAATTGGCTCACAGCGACCGATAAGGTTCTGAACAGAAGCATCACAACCACCGCCAACATGAACCCACTGGCAACCCACAATTTACCAGCCCCCCCAACCAGTCCCTAACTAGCCAGCAAAACCTCAGACCTAGAAAGCCGAGAACCGCGATATTCTAGTTTCTAAACACATTCACCTATAGGACGTACGCATACATGTGCGTGCGCAGTTTCTGCTAATCAAAATCTAACTTCTAAATTGTTTGGGAAAATGAAAAATGGCTTGCTATGCGTTCCATACACCTGTGGATATAAATATATTTCAATGTTGCGGAAGTAGTGTTTTCGGAAAGAATGTTTCAATTGGACCTACTTTTCTATATTATATTAACTTCAACTTTATAGCTACAGAGTAGTTTCACAAATAATGGAATTGAAACTTTTTCAAGAAATAAAAAGGGTATTCTTAATGTACTGTTTTTTTTCCGGAGCGGGCCATGAATACTGGAAGTTCTCCTGCTTGGATCTTGCAATAGAATTAAAATAGAGGCGCCCTCATATCCCAAGGCAGTACATTGCGTTATGGCTCTGTTTGCGCGAGAAAAGCCGAACGGCTTCTAAGAGGAGGGTGCTCAGGCCAGCTTAATAAAACGTGAGGAGCTCATTATTCACGTTGACAATGGTTTGACGGCATCACGTACACACCGTAAACTCATCACAATGGTTTTATGATAAAAAAAAATAAGTAGGTCATTAGGCACACAGAGTTCGACATGGTCTAAACTTAAACGTGGAAAGTTAAAGATTTAACCCCAAAATGACCCCGTTTCTGTAGCTTCCGTTTTCACACTAAATAGTTAGTGAAGCGGTTTGGACGAAAAATGTCGACAAACCCCTCCCTCGGGTACAACAAAACGCAACCACTTCTATGCGACAAGATAATAATTAAAAAAGTGATGGTTGTGGTCAAAAACTTTGTTGGCATGGGTGTTTTTTGGGTTAAAAAAAAAAAATTTTTTTGTTCAAGTTTTTGAGCTATAAAAATCTTAAGAATCAGTTATGAAGTCTAGCAAAACAAATTTCAAATCTCATGCAATATTATCAATCTTGACATTATATTATAGATTTCTGGTTTTTACAATATAAAAGGATCTAGAAATTTTAGCCCCAAAATCACGTTTTTCCTAAAAAAAAGCAATCATTTTTATCACATGTCACACCAACGAGTATTATTACATGACACCTTTATGCAATGTATAAAACCGATATCAATAACAAAAAGGGATACCCTAAAAATAAGATTGTACGACTTTTACCTTATTACCTACTTTCAGTTTTCGGCCATAGATAATCATCCCCTGCCACCAAATATTTTCAACCACACCCATAATTTCTTAATCTTAATAGATCCTCAAATAAAGTGGTTGTGTTTGTTGTTACGGTGGGGAGGGCGTATAACTCGAAAACTAGAGACTCTTGTCAATGCTCGGCCGCTCCGCTAGTCGGGGGACCGACTTAAAAAGACCCGTTTCGCGTCTGGTGCGCCGTGTCGAGCAAGTCGGTATACGCCGTGATAGCCGTATAGTAACACTGAGCCATGGTCCGCAATTTAAAAAAAGTCCCGAGTATGCCATTGACTGTACAATATGACCATGATGACGTTTCAACAGAGAAACGGAAAAATGTGGCAAATATTTTTATTTTCTAAAGTTAAACCTGATTTAAATGAAAATATTTGGATCTGACAGGACCTTTACTCTTACTTCGTACATAAAATAAGTAGCAGGTTTTAAAGAGATTCGAAGCAGAATTCATTAACTTACTGCAAGTGCTTAGGAAAATGTCTCACTATAAAGAACTACTATATGTAGACACACTAAATTCAACTTGGACTGGTCGATAGTTAAAAAGGATCGAAACTCTTTCTGCATATGGCCCCTATCGAGTTTCACATCGACACTTAAAAAAATCCATTCCATGGAAGGTTGTGTAATGTAAAGAATGATAGAACTCTAATAGAAGTGTGAATGATATAGATAACACTTCCACCGTTGTTAAAACAAAAACCACTGGACCTCTATGACCATTAGGTTAAATGTTCACATCAGGCGTCAATAACATATGAATTGACACGGTTTTAGTCAATGATGCATGGGACTCAAGTTTGGTCAAAAACATGAAAGCCCGTGATTGCAGGAGGAAATAGCAATTGTATGAAGTAATTGCTTCGATAGCTTTCGATTAACACTCAACACTTTACATCGCAAAAAAGACGGCAATATTAACAGTTGCATGGTTAAAATTATTAACACTCAGTGAAGTGATCTCAACACCTACAACAGTTGCAGTGTTTGGTAGAATCATCATGAGTCATAATCAATCTGGTTTTCTCCATTTGAAAGATCCTCCCTCAATGGTTCTTCATTTTTGTTCAGATATTGAGGATACGTAGTAGAATTTACTCAGCTTGACATTTACTGTCTGATTGTAATTTCCGTAACAAATAGTGTTACGGAAATGACTTTTAATGGTTTTCCCTATGCTACAACACTGAAAATTAGATGTCGCATAAAATTATTTGAAGGCTCTAAAGATCGCGCCGAGTGCTCATTCTAGTATTTGTGCACTATTGTGAACACATTCCAAGAAAAAAAATTATGATTTGAAAAACTTTTTTTCTCATTTTTTTTAAAGCCAAAAGTAGACACTTAGCGAAGAACCACCCAACTACTATAGTAGGACTAAATTCCACTTGGACTGGGTCTAAGTTTAAACGCGATCGAACTCTTTCGTGCATATGGACCCTAGAGTTTCACATCGACACTTACAAAAAATCAATTTTTCCATGGAAGGTGTAAATGTAAAGAATGATACAAAATATGTATCCGGTTTCAAATATATTGCAGTAAAAGTAATATTAGCTAAGAAGAGTAATGTCTTCAGTTTGTAAACATCATTGGCGGCGCTGCAGGGTCCGGCTTAGTGACATTCAAGGGCATAGATTTCTTGCCGGCATTGGGGTGGGGGAGGGATGATCAGATGGACGATCAAAGGGGTTGTCAGAGAAGCTAGAAGATTATGAATTTTTGAATCCTGATACGTGCAATTTAGTGCATACTTTGAGCAGTGGCGTAGCTAGACTTTTCAAATCGAGGGGGGAAGGCACGTCACCAAGTGGGTAAAATGGGGGTAAATTTTCAGTTTTCCACAGGGTCCCGTGTAAACTGCCAACTCATTTAGGGGGAAGCAGGGTGAAAGGGTTTCAATCGGCGGCTCCCCCCCCCCACCCCCGCTGGCTACCCCACTGACTTGGAGGCAAAATTGAGTAAAATACCCTGAATATAATAATGATCGCATTTCTAATAAAAATATGTATGTACATTGTATCACTTTCAACATGATGGGCATAATATGGGGATTGATTGCAAAGTCCATTTTCCTGTAATTAGTGTAGGACATATTTATATTTAACACATCTTCACGTTTAACGGCGTTGGCCGTTTAATTGTAATGCTATAGTTGCTTTTCTGTCTTGTTTAGGTTTTCCTGTGCTGGATTAGATGACATATGTAGAGATCAAATTATTGTTCTTGAAATTTGTTTTCTGAGCCGGATAAGGTCTTTTGGACTTCCGTTAGTGGATATGTGGACCCTATGAAAACCACATTCCCGTAGAAACTTTGCAATGGAGTTTGGTACATGCTTGCAGGGTCAAAGATAATATTTCAAGAAAAAAATTTTAAAAATTGCACCGTTTCAAAATGGCAGCCAAAATACAGATTTTCATTTCGCGGCGACATTCCGTACTTGGCCAAAATTTTAACAACCAGTTTCCCAAACGAGTTTTGCAATGAAATTTGGTACACATAAGCAGAATGTACATTAAAAAACATTATCGAAGTAAAATTTGGACATTTTTACTCTGGGGTGGTTTTATAGGCAAAACTCGTATTTTCCGCACCCCAAATTGTCAATTTCTTGGGCAAAAAATACGTGATCAAAAGTTAAGGCAATTACAAAAGTTCAGTAAAAAAACGAAATCATGGGTCCAAAGGGGATTTTGAAAGTTGTCAATTGGATGCGATTTTTCGGGGTGGCAATCTGTTTTGATTGGGAAAAACAACATAAATTAAACAACAATGAAACAAGCATAATGAAAATGCCCAAAAGAGTTTGTAATATTCTGCTTTTAAGTGTGTCCTCCAGGAAGCCGCTTTGTACACACTGCAAAAACGTGGTTTTAAAAGTTATTTTACAACCCGTGGTTGTTCAAGTTCACGGTTAAACATCCCGGTTACTTTAAACTGTTTTCAAAACCAGGTGTCTGGACGGTGGACCATGCAAAACCGTGAGTTATGTTTTGAAAGTTTTGACACTTTTCTAAACTGTTTATTTAAAATACCGAACCTAATTCCTCCCAACAATTGCAATAATAGCACCCCCCCCGCGTATTGCATATAGAAGTATATAAAGCCTGGAGTATCTCCGTTGGAGATCGTTTAGTGGAGGCGGTTGTGGTTGCAAACTTATCGACAACCCCTCCCCCTCGGCACAAAAAAACAAAGCAATCACTTCTATTCGAACATGCGTAAACACGATTTTAAAAAATGATGTTGTTTTCAAAACTTGTGGAAGGGTGTTTTTTTTAATTTTGGGTCAAAATCCGATTTTTGAGTAAAACATTATGAAAATCAAGGGAAAATTTATTAATTTCCCTGAGCAAACCTTATATTCATGCAATACTATCATCTCTGACATGGATATGAAGATTTCTATTTATACAATATATAAAGGTTCCTAGAATTTTAGCCCCCAAATCACCTTTTTTCCTTAAAAGCACACTTTTTCTCACAGTCACCACGAGTATTACTTTGAACCCTTAATACTATGTATAAAACCTATATCAATACAAAAGGTACCCCTAAAATAGGGAGATTAGTATATTTTTACTTTAACCAATATTTTAAAAAATATGTACTTAATTTGCAGCTGCCCAAATGCTTTTTTGCCCTAGAATCATCCCTGCCACCAAATATTTCACAACCCACCCCATCATTTTCTTAAATCTACTGATATATTTTTATCCTTACAAATAAAGGGTGGTTGTGTTTTGTTGGTACCGAGGGAGGGTAACTCGAAAACTATAGCACTTTTCAAGCTCGGCCGCTCCGCTATTATGCGAAATGTCATTAACAGCATTTGATGTTTTGATCTCGAGAAAACGAGCACTAAATGCATCTTATATGATGATTTCGCGAATTCTCGAATATTATGTATCTCGTTCAACAAAATTTGAAGTCTTTAAGAAGTATTTTGTAATTTTCGCGTTGCTTTTCTTTCACCGCACCTTGAGGCTCGTATTATCCGCGGATTATTTAACTTGTTCAGTTATTCAATAAAGTATTAGTTACGAGCATTGATCACTCTTTCAAACCATTTTTGCTAGTTTTCATGTTGTTGTTACCATAAAAGGTCATTGTTCAACATGATAGATTTCGCACTCTTCTGCTTATGCGTTTTTTTACTTTTGCGTTTTAGGTTGTACAATAACAGTGCTAAAATCGGTTAATCATCTAAGGATTGGTATCTGTTTGCGATTTGAATATTGTAAAATCTTGTTCCTTTTATCATTTGATTGGACCGTTTACTGGATTGCTTAATAGCTTCAAATAGAAATGTTACAAAACATCCTTTACTTTTACTGTACATACGGTCTGAATGGTTCCAACCTTAAAGCAACGATACATTTCCAATCTCATGTCGAATAGACTAATTGTCTATTGATTTACAATTTTGATACGTGATAAATGCAAACGCCCATCTTCCTGAAAAAGGTCTTCGTAAAAACATCAAAGGTAAAAAATAATAGCGCACTTCCATGTTGATTGAAGTATACTTTCATGTTTTAAGAACCGGAAAAATCTAATAAGTATTGGCGAATAGGAGAATGATAGCAATTTTGAATTTAGCAACTTATATTTTGGTTGCAACCAAATTTCTCGTATCAACTTGCCACATGCTCAATTCTCCATTGTCCGAGGAGTGGTTGTTTAGCTAGTCTTAAACACATGTAGAAAAATGATGTTGACTAATTGAAACAACGTTATGCGATTTATTTTGACCTGGGAAAGTATAGCCCTTGTCCATGCGCTCTAATTGGCTTAAAAAATGCCTATATTCAGCCGAAATAATCTTAGGCCACCTGTCGGAATGATGTTTTATGCGTCGATATAGCAAACAGGCTATTCCAGAATCAGAAAAAACCCCCTTGTGTGCGCGAGCTTGTGCGGCCTCGGATTCCTGGGTCTCCTGACTGGCTTCCTATTTTTTTCTCCCCACAATTTTTTAGTATACAAGGAATTCAATGCTGCTATGGGTAATAGCTGCCTGCTTTTCAATCGATAAAACTTTAGAAAATGGAATCGAATACCAAAACGTCATGGCTTCGAAAGAGGCATGCTGGTATAGGTATAGAATCTTTGGAAATGGAATCAACAACTGAAAAACTATGGAATTCAGAGTCTAATGGTTTGGTGACCTTCATTAAGGAGTGTTTGGGGAAGTTTGCTCATGAAAATCTGGAATCCTGTGACCAATAACAGTCCGGAATTCCACCTTCAAATATTAAAAAATGAATTCCAAACTTGTGAAGACAGTTTGGAATTCCAGTGGTACCAAATAACCACTCTGTTTTTTCGACTGCAACAAATAAAAATGCAACCAAAAATTGTAACATAATCGGTGCTTTCGTCAATTTTTTGTGTCTTCGCTGAATGAGGTCATTTTAATGCTATAAATAATGTCAATGCAATGATATGTTTCCGGGATGAAGCACATTAAGGTTTACAGTGGTACCAAATAACCCCACTTTTTGCCAATCATTACAAAACTGAGGGGGGGGGGTTGTCACCCCCTGCTGTGGCTTCTTACAAAAAATACGTTGGTAATGGGGGTTAAAAAACCTATTGGCATGTTTGGCGTATTCGGACCTGAGCGTTTCAATTTTTCACATGTCACGCGCAGGGAGATAGGATAATAATATAGCATGGGTTAAAAAAGTGGCGTTTTCAAAATAAGTGGGACTTCCTTAAAAGTTTTAGGTCTGTTACATTCACCGCTGAGACGGTAAAAGAGGAGTGATGATTTAAAACAGCCCACAAGTAAAAAGTTAAGTTACACCATTATAAATCCATATCCAGGCTTGGATCATCACGATGGGGAACCCTCCCTAGAAATGTTTCCACAAATCTACTCTTTAGCCATTCTTGTCCAAATTGGACCAAGTTGTTTGTCATTTCGTCTCTCCATTTGGTTTTGGACGTCCTGGCATTCTGGTCCATCTCTGGAGTCCACTCTGTAAATCTGAGGGCCAATGTTGATCCTGCAGTATAGCAACGTGACCTGCAATCTATGTTGGCACTCCTAATGCAGGCGATAATATCAGTAACTCTGTTGTGATCGGATCCAGCAGTCTCTTTCTTATCTTGAAGTCTGATGCCAGCAACATGATTCGCGCCATCTTCCTATGTGCAACTGCAAGCATCCTATCATCATGGTGTTATTCAAAAGGCCCATGTTTCAATGACGGATGTATAACAGGATATGAATGTATTCAGTGACAACCTTTATCTTTAACTCATACACGTGGTCTTATTTTTCATTGACGTTGCTTCCACTTTGCCAATTGTGCCAAGGCCCTAGTCCAATTCTCCTGCTGATCTCAGGCAGTAAGTAACTCATCACGAATCATTGTCTTTCCAAGGTAGACGTAGCCGTTGACCTCTTCAATGACTTTCCCAGCCGTTTACAGTTATCTCGGATTTCCTGGTGTGGTAATTAAAACATCACTTTAGTTTTCCCAAAGCATGCCGAGTCCGACAGGTTTGCTGGTGCTGTGTATGTCATTTAGCATGCTTTCCTATTCCTATGGTGACTTGGCAATCAGGATAACTATTGTCGGGAAAGATAAGGTGAGAGATTTCACCATCAATGTTGAGTCCTCTTCCTTCCAGTTTGAATCGCTTTTATGAGTGGATCTTGAAGGCATGATGTGAAGAGTTTGCGGGAAATGTTGTTCCCTGTCTTGCTTCCCCGCTCTAGATTGATCTTTTCACTGTCCTTGTGGAGCTTAAGGGTGGAAGAGGCACACTGATAAAGGTCACGTAAGCGATTGATGTAGGTCCACACGGGTCAACTCCTTGGTTTTAAAGTGCTGGGAAGAGTATTTTGAATTCAACAGAGTGCCAAACGCCTTTTATAGTCAACAAAGGCAAACCTGAGCGGGATCTTATACTCATTGGTTTTCTTGTTGCTGGCTAACATGTATGTGATCAGTGGTAGAAAATCCTGGTCTGAAAAAAGCTTGGGCGGCAACTTGGTTGGTGTTGTTCACAGAGTGTTGAGCCATTCTTTTCAGCAGGACCTGGAGAATACCTTGTACATTACAGGTCGAAGGCTTATTGGCCTGTAGTTGTTGAGGTCAGATGTATCTCCTTTATGGAGGAATAACTACCGATGCATTCTTCCAGTTGCGGGGGACTCTTCCCTCTGTAAGGCATTTGTTGAATAGCTTTGTAAGGACCTCAATAATGGGCTCACCTCCATCTTGAAGAACTCCTGCTGTAATACTATCCTCTCCAGGGGTATCTCGCTTAGGTTTCTTTACTGCATTCTTACTTCCGAAGCCGGATGAATGGGGGTGGTGGTTTCACTTTATGGGTACCATTGACTCGGCAAAAGGTTTTTCTTGCGGATGCCTGGTGCTGTAGAGGTTTGTGTAAAACTCTTCACATCCTTTGACCATCCTATCGAGACCTTCAGTTAGAGTGCATCTCCTACTTCAGGGCTATGATGTTGTTTCTAGACACTGTTTCCGTCTTCATGATTTAAGCCCTTTGTTGTTTTCAAGAGCCTTCAGCTGTTCTTGCTCATATAATGATGAATTTCCTCTTTATACATCCCTCGATGTGTCTTGCAATCTCAGTGTATTTAAGTTGGATTCCCATTCCACTCCTCTTAATCTGTCGTCTTTTTACCTCGTTGTGTTTACATAGAGAGCTTTCAGGTCTTGATGGTTATCTCTGCAGCAGTTTCTACCATAATTGCAGAAGTGATGGTTTATCGCACTGTGTTGAGATCTTTGCATGAATCTAACTGTAGAGCCTCAAACGTGTTGGACAACTTCAGTTGAAATTCACAGCTTAGATGTGAGGTTTCTCATTGGTTTCTTCTGTTGCTTCATAAGTCTTGTCTCGGAACAGAGGCTCGAAGCATGCGGTGGTCACTGCTTGTGTTGAACTTGTTAATGACAGAAAAAATCTGAGGAAGTGTGGGGTTTATCAGTAAGGATGTAATCGATTTCATTTCGGCTCTCCGTTGGGGGAGCAGATCATGTCCATCCGTTGGGCGATTCTTGGAGAAGTGTTCATTGATTTTCAATCGATGTCTTTCACGAAGAAGAATGAATCGATTACATCCTAATGATAAGCCCCACAATTCTCAGGATGTTCAGTCATTACACAAGTTAACACAGACAGGACAACCGCATGCTCGAGCCCTGTTACGATCAAACACCAAAACTAGAGAGGAGCAAGAGTAGAAGCAACAGAAGAAACCAAATTGCGAAAAGCACTCACAGCTAAGGCTGTGGAATTCAACTGAAGTTGTTCCAAACAAGTTGGAGGCTCTAAGGTTGGTCATGCAAAGATCTCGACTACACGTGCGATACCATCACTTCTACCATTATGGAGATTTTTCGGTAGAGAAGATACTGCTCGGCAGGCTAAGCCATTCACGACCTGAAACGCTTTATGGAAACAAAACAAAATGAGGGCAGAAAAGAAGACAGATGACGAGGAGTGGAATGGGAATCCAACCTGTAGAATACACTGAGATTTGCAAGACCATCAGGCGACTTATGGAAGAGGACATTCATCATTACAACAAGCAAGAACAGCTGAAAGCTCTTGAAAACAACAACAGGGCTTAAATCACAAGACGGAAACTGGTACTAGAAGGAACAACATCATAGCCCTTAAAGGACGAAGAGGCACTCTACAGAAGATCTCGATATGGGAGTGGTCAAAAGAATTGAAGAGTTCTTTACCAACCTCTACAGCACCAGGCAACCGCAGAAAACCCTTTTACTGAGTCATGTACCCAAAAAGTTGAACAAACCACCCTCTTCCATCACGCTTTCGGAAATAAGAGATTGCAGTGAAAGAAACTAAAGGCCTAGATCAGCCCTGTATAGGAATTAGTATTATCATGCAGGTGTTCTTCAAGATGGAGGTGAGCCCATTAGGTACATACAAAGCTGTTCAACAGATGCCTTACAGAGGGAAGAGTCCCCAGCAACTGGAACATGCATCTGTAGTTTGTCTCCATAAGACCAGGAGATAACACTGACATCAAAAACTAACAGGCCAAAGCATTCTACCTTAAATGTACATGTCTTCTCACAGCGTCTGCTTGAAAATAATGCTCAACACTCTGAAACAACACCAACCAAGAGCCCAAGTTGGTTTCAGACCAGGATTTTCTACCACTGATCACATACATGTTGTTAGCCAGCTACAAGAGAAAGCCAATGAGTATAAGATCCCGCCCAGGCTTTGCCTTTGTTTACTATAGAAGGCGTTATGACTCGTTGAATTCAAGACCACTCTTCACAGCACTTGAAAACCAAGGAGTTGACCCATCCTTCATCATTCTCTTGCGTGACCTTTGCAGTGGTCTTTTCCACCCTAAAGCTCCACAAGGACAGTGACCAGATCAAGCTAGAGAGGGGAGCAAGACAGGAGACTAACCATTTCAACCAAACTCTTCACCTCATGCAATCAAGATGCCATCATAAAAGAGATTAACTGGGGAGAGGAAGAGGACTCAACATGATGGTGAAAAATCTCCACCGATCTTTGCCGACGATATTATCCTGATTGCAAAGTCACCAGAGGATTGGAAGCATGCAAATGACATTCACAGCACCAGCAACACTGATGGACTCAGCATGCAGGTTGGGAAAACCAAAGTGATTGTTTAATGAACGACACAGGAAAATCCGATATAACATAGGACGGGAAAGTCATTGAAGAGGGTAAACTTACATCTACCTTGGGGACGAAAGGCCAGGGATTGTGTGTTGGTGACTTATGCCTGAGATCAGAAGGAGAAGGAGAATTGGACTAGCCTGGGCAGCATTTGCAAAAGGGAAAAACATCATGAAAATAAGAAGACAAGTATGGAGTTAAAGAGAAAGGTGTTCAATAAATACGTTCTTCCTGTTATGACATACGGCAGTGAAAAGTGGGCTTTGAATAACACCATGATGCAGATGCTGCAGTGCAACAGAGGAAGATGGAGCGAATCATGCTGGGCATCAGACTTCACAGGATAAAAAGAGAAACTGCTGGATCAGATCACGAATGGAGTTAATGATATTATCGACTGCATTAGGGCAGGAGTGGCACAAACATAGATGGCGGTCCACGTTGCTAGATGCAGGATACCGGGCTGTGGACCATTCAGAGTGACAGAGTGGACACCAAGAGAATGGTCCTGAAGGCCAGGATGTCCAAAAACCAGATGGAAAGACGACGAAATGACCAAAACTTGGTCCAACTTGGACACGAATGGCTAAAGATAGAGATTTGTGGAAACATTTAGGGAGGGGTTCCTCCATCGTGAGTGATCGAGCATGGGATAGGGATATGAGATCTGCAACTCTTGCCTTCAAAACCCGTTTCTATGGCCTTAATATTTTCTTAACTTCATCGTCCGCATGATTGCAGCCTTAAGAACATTAAATTGGTTTTTGGGAGGCCATTTATTTTGGCATTTCTAACATAAAAATTGCTCAAGGTTAATCAACTCGCACCCAATCAGATTCAGAATTAGCAGGAAAAACTGGTGTAGAAAGAAAAGTTGATTGAAAACATATTAATATATGCAATTAAAACATCTTGGTATTAGTTCTTATTGACCAAGATCGACAATGATTGAACTAAAAAAGACCGGACGTAATCGATGGCCCCATGTCACTGTAGTCCACTCAATCTATGAAGAAGACAGGATACACCTGGACAAAACTGCTTAGAGGCTTCTTGCGGTAACTCTGTAGTAAAAGATCTCCCAAACAACATATCAAAAAGGTAGAAAAAGGGAAGCCTGCCAAGACATGCTAATTTGCATTTATCTTACGTGGACGTATACGCCCATACTTCGACAAAGGTATATAGCTCATATAAATTGCATGTTTAGGAGATTTTCCATTTTCTGGAGTATTTGAACGTTTTGCCATGGCTATGCCTGAAGGTGTGTTAGCCATTGAAAATTGATATATTAAAAGTGGAAAGTGGTGGCATTATTCATGATGGCCGCAGTTTTTCTCGCCAAAATTAATTTGGGCATTAGTAGATGATTCGTCAGATGCAATCTGGATGGGGAGGATCTTTATGTAGCCAATTATTATCAGAGGTATAAATCCAAACACATTGGGTCAACAGTCCTGGGCACTCCCTATGTGAAGTGATGGGTATATGGCTCCGGCCAGGTAAAAAACAGGGTCCTTTCAGATAAATGTACTAAAAAATACAGGGGTCATTCGGGTAACAAGCCGAATAAAAATGGCGGTTCTCCAGTGTGAAAACTTTAAGAAGGGGGCACTGAGGTTGATTAAACCTGAAGTTAAATATGACGTGCTCTTTTCCGAGTGTGAATTGATTTGAAATTATAAAATTGCTGCCAGAAATTATTAAATGTTAAAAATATGCACGTATAGGCCGCGAAAATTTGAATTGGCCCGGGGGTGTTCAAATTCTTTAAAAGTGATAATGTTTTGCAAACTTGTGATAACAGTGGATAGCAGGGAAAGAGAAAATGGGGGGGGGTCCTGAATCATAGTATGTGGAATATTTTAAAACGGGGGACATTGAGTCAACAAGCATGGGTTAATAGGTGGACGCAGAATAAAAGGTGGTCAAGCATTCTAGACGTCACCAAAGTTATTATCTCACAGACCCTGACTACGCAGCCTAACAGGGGATGTGATGTGCTGCACAAGATCTATACAAAGCATCATTGAGATTTGATGCAGATAAATCAGCCTACACCTATATGCCAAAGAGCGGAATGGAGACATGACCTGTCAATGAGGAGAGAATCATCAACCTATCTGCACTACACCTGGTTAGACCTCAAAGTAAATCGGGGTCCTATGTTGGACAGTAAGAAAGGCTAAGAGTTAAAGGGCCGGGGCCTGGTCGCTAATAGCATCGTCCCCATACTGCCACAGATTTAACAGAAGTGGTCACCAATTTTTGGTATTTGAAGAAAGGCTACTATTTTTCTCATGTTTACCCTGGTTAATCTTAGGGCTAAAGGATATTTGGTTTGGAAGTTATGAGCGGCGAAATGTAACCCCATTTTGGTCGACCGATATAATTTTTTACACAATAGGGGCTAAGAAATCTTGTTTTTATCTCTCACATGAAAACGGTTGAAATAATCAGCGCAACCTCTACTATGGGGTTTTTGGGGGGAAGACCATTCTATCAAGATGAAAACTTTATTTACTTAAATTCGGGTCGTCCCCCCTTTTAATATATTATATATAATAACCCAAATATAAGGCAAAAATTGCACATAGGGTTTTATGCAAATTAGCATGTCTTCCATGCTTCCTTTTGTCTACCTTTTTGATATGTTGTTCGGAGTTTGCACAGCAAGTTTATCAGCAATAAAAACATCTGTAGCAGGTTGTCCAGGTCATCTATCGTAGATTTTGAGTGGACTACTGGGGAAGATGTAAAAAATAGGCTGAATTAACCGAGTCCGCAAAAATATCCTTAGTTGCACACACTTTTTTTCCCAAAGTGCGAATCCGCCATTCGAAAACTTCTGGAAACTTTGTTAGTTTTTGAATCTTTGCCTTACCTTACGTTACGCAATTTCCCCAGTGACATGGGCCTGTTTGACAAAATCCTTTATTTGGTGTAAGTTCTGCAATTGATAGGCTTGTTTTAACACGGTCTTCAAAAGCCTCCCTTGGGCCTGCAATTAGGTTTGTAGGCCCTTAAAAAAAATCACTTTCTTTTCGCGATCCGTTTTGAGTGAAATGCTTATAACGACTCTTTAATGTCGATAAGAGGGTCGGGTGTGGAGTGGGGGCTTGGTGCAATATTTATATTATGGCTGGTATTGGGAACGATTACATAGGGATGTACATAACTAATGTGAATCACTGTACAGCGTTTTATCAAGCAATGTTAAATAGTGATTTCGAATATTGTACAAGTCTCAAGGGAAGCAACGGTTTGATTTTTTGGGTGCGCGCGTTGTGTGTGTATGTTGCTTTAATCATGGTTAATTTACCTTCATCATTATTTCTTTTTTTTAAAGTAAGCAGGTGCCACGCCCTTTTATTTCTTCCTTCTGAAATGTCGTTGTTTAAATTTGGGTTTTTAACAAGTGCCCACTAGAATAATACATTTTTTTGGTTTGCAAAAAATCATCTGAAGGTGGATTTTTAAAGATTGTTTTTACGTATTTTTGAAGAAATCGCTATACGAGCCTGATACGGGCGCTTTTAAAATCCTCTAGAATGCCTTGTTTCCTATGATAAGACAATAAGTTCAGCTAACAACTACGTAACTAAACGGCTATCGTTTTGTTAATGATATATGTGTGGAGAACGATAATGAAAATGTATGTGCGGATTTTGACTTTTTAACAAAAATTCACGGGTGTTTTATGCTCCCTAGAGGCCCCTGGGGAACACTGCGTGCAAAAATTTTTGTTTAATTTATCAAGCAATGCAGATAAATGGAACACACATTACCAACAATTGCTCATCAGGCCCCATGTCACTGGGAAGAGTTAAAGTAGGCTGAATTTTACCGGTCCGCAAAAATATCCTTAAGTGCACCGGTTTTCCAAAGTTAGCGAAATCCGCCATTCGAAACTCTGGAAAAATTTGATGATTTTTTGAAATCTTGCCTGCCTTACGCAATTTCCCCAGTGACTGGGCCTGTTTGACAAAACAGTTATTGGTTGTCTTTGTAAGTGCTGCATGATAGGCTTTTTAACACGTCTCAAAAGCGTCCCTTGGGACTGCAATTAGGTTTGTAGCCCCTTAAAATCACTTATCTTTTCGGCGTCGTTTGATTGAAATGTTTATAAAACGACGCTTATGGCGATCTAAGCTGGGCGGGTGGGAGGGGGCTTGGGGCAGATATTTATATTATTGGCGGGTATGGACGACGCCGATTTAAATAGTGATTGTGGTACTAACTAAATGGAATACTGTTACAAGAGACATTTATCAAGACCAATGTTAACTTAGTGATTTCGAATATTGTACAAGTCTTCAAGAGGGAGCAATCGGTTTGATTTTGTTGGGTTGCGCGCGTTTGGTGTGTAGTGTGCTGTGAAATCAGGGTTAATGCTACCTTCATTCTTTTTTTAAGTAAAGTGCCACGCCCTGTTCTTCTTCTGAAATGTCAGTTGGTTAAAGATGTGGGTTTGTTTTTGTAACAAGTGCCCACTAGAATAATACAATTGTTTTTTTTGGTTTTTGCAAATCATCTGAAAGTGATTTTAAGATTGTTTTTACGTATTTTTGAAGAATCGCCTATACGAGCCTGATACGGGCGCTTTTATCCTCTAGAATGCATTGTTTCATATAAAGAAAATAAGTTCAAGCTAACAACTTACCGTTAACCTAAACGGCTATCGTTTTGTTAAATGATATAGGTGAGGGAGAACGATATGACAAACTGTATTTGCCGATGTTGACTTTTTAAAAAAATTTCCACGGGTGTTTTATGCTCCCTAGAGGCCCCTGGGGAACACATGCGTGTCAAAATGTTTGGTTTGGTTTTAATTTAGCATAGCAATGCAGATAAATGGACACATTACCCAAAAATTGCTCATCAGGCCCCAGGTCACTGGGGGAAGATGTATATAAAAGTAGGCTGAATTTACCGAGTCCGCAAAAATATCCTTAAGTTGCACAAGGTTTTCCAAAGTTAGCGAAATCCGCCATTCGAAAACTTCTGGAAACTTTGCTGATTTTTGAAATCTTTGCCTTACTTTACGCAATTTCCCCAGTGACATGGGGCCTTAAAGGAAATATGTCAAGATTTTTGTCAAGCTCAGTTTGACTTACATTCATAAAATATATGTACATACATCACGAATTCCCGAAAAAATAATACAATTTGATGTAAAATTAACAAATAGAGGCATTTTAATTTTTGCTTTTTTGACATACGAAGAAAACGGGCGGATTTTTCGCCACGGCTTCATTGATCAAAAGCGCCCAATTTTTGCTCTCCTCGTGACGTCAAAGTGATGACCAAAACATCGTGTTGACTCGAATTGTTATTGCTGACACTGTAATATTGATGGATTAATGAAAGTAATAATAAAATTAGAAAAATAAGTTACAGAATGACATATTTTGTTTCATTTCGTTGTGTTTTAATTATTATTAAGTGGCAATACTGCGGTATGATGGTCACAACGACCTAAATTATGGATGGTCATCACTTTTGACGTCACCATTTGCGTGCGATGTGGTGGATTTGTCGAAAGTTTTCGAGTAAGCTATTGCGAGGAAATTAATTAAAAGGGCAAAATACTCAACCAACTTGGACAATTTCAACTTATTTTGATTTAGATGTATCTACGTTACTTACGCTTTCCATCCATACCAAATTTCCAAATATGCAGAATAATGACATATTTCCTTTAAATCGGTAGGGATCGACCATTCTTCACCCATTTTTGGGACATTTTGCCATCCGTCAAATACCAAGTAGCTCCAAGTTTCCTTTAAAAACAAAATTTCGGTCGAATTGATGCTTTTTAGACCATTTTCCATTAATATACACCCAATTAATGTAGTGCTTTCGTTTGCAATGAAACCCCCAATCGATAATAAATTTCGTGAACTACACCCGGGGTCGTATAATCATGCAACCTACAAACAAGAATCGTATTGCTTCTCACCGAAGTTTCAACAACGCATGTATAATCTGCTCGTCTAAACGGATCAGAGTTTCTTGTTTGAAGTTTGAAAAACAGAATGAGGTGACTTTTAATAATTACATTTCTTCATTTGAAAGAAGTGGTCGTAACCGATATCAACAATACATTTTGACTTTGTATAAAATCAAAATTGAAAAAAACACTCCACAGAGTGTAATCATGCTTGTTGCTTGTTTGTTATTAAAGCTGATTGAATCAGAAATTAGTCAAGTCACTGAGATGAGAGAGAGAGACAGACGGAGACGGATAGGGGGGGAGGGGGGGAAAAAACCCCCGCGAGAGAGGACAGAGACAGGCAGAGAGAAAAACAGACACTCGGAGATGAGAGAGAGATATCCTGAGAGAATATGAGAATGGGAGAATATGAGAATGGGAGAATATGAAATGGGAGAGGAGAATACGGGAATGGGAGAATGAGCAGAATATGGGAATAGGAGAATGAATTAAATTTGTGTGTGTAGTCAGTCCGATTCTGTAAACAACAACAACCAGGGTTCGTTTTTTTTCCCGAAAACCAACATTCTTCCGGAAGATGAAGGAAACTGTGAACAACATTTGTTCCAGGTTCTTTATTTTATTGTGTTCTTCATTTGAAAGAAGTGATTCGCAAACCGATATCAACCTACATTTTGGCTTCGTGGATTATTCAAATGTGATTGATTTTATACAAAGTGTATTCATGATGTGCTTGGTCGTTATTACGTGATTGAATCAGAAAAAGTCAATGTCAATCGACAGAAAGAGAGACAGACAGAGACAGGACAGAGAGAGAAAGACAGAGACAGACAGACAGAGAGGAGAGAGAGACGGGGAGGACACTCAGAGAGAATGAGAGACAGAGAGACAGAAAAGGGATTAGGATATGGGAGAATATGGAAATGAGAGATTATGGGAATGAGGATTATGAGAAAGAGAATAGGAGAATGGGAGAATATGAGATTGAGAGAATATGGGAATCTGATGAATGAGAAAGAATTAAATTTACCTTTGTATGTGTAATCAATCCGATTCTGTAACTTTTTGGCAACACAACCGGTTTCTTCCGGAAGAAACCTATTTCTTCAGGAAAACTCGTCCATGCTTTCGTCAGCTCGCGATTATATTGTTGTAACAGTTCGTTATTTGGTTTACCTGAATGTAGATTGCAAAGCGCAGCAAGTTCAAAAATTTTCTTCGGCGGGATCGTTGCCATTGTGCCTTGTGAGGAAGCGTCAAGTAACACCAGTGTTACACGAACTCCGTTGGGCTGGTGCCTGTTCGTAAAAGACTTGTGTTAATTTGCTGTTGACATACAAGGCACGTAATGGGTTGGCACCAAAATACATTTCGGAATTGTTAACTGAACTGTCCGACGCGTACTCTAAGATCCGGGTATGAAACATTGCTTATACCAGCGAGACGTCTACGTCGTATGGAAGTAAGCATTTGCCAGCAGCCCGCCTGAACTGTAGAATGAAAACTTCCTGGATTGCAATTAAGTGTGCAGTTCACTTCAAAATTTTAAGTCTTCATTGAAGACCTATCTTTTTATAGTAATTTCAATTACGTGGAGACTCAATACAGTATCGACGAGTATGATATTGACGTGAGTTCAATCGTCGGCCATGCAGAAACTAGGCCCTTGTTGCCATACAAAAACATATTAGTAGGGTCCCCCACGGTCCGCAGACTAAGTCAAACTTTAAATACCGGTTTATACTTCGGTCGGTATAGAGTGACTTAAAGTCGGACTCAGAGATTTTCCAATATATAAATTTTTTGTGTATTATTGAAAATAGTCAACTAGAACTAAAGATAGTCACTAAAATGCCCAATTCAAGATGAGGTTATCGGATTTTTCGTTTGCATGCAGTAAACATTTTTAAAAAATAAAATCTGCCATGAAAAACATTCTTGTTATAAATTTCCGGAGTCCGGAAATTTAAACAGTTAAGATTTTCTATATGATGGACTTCGTTTGAGCTTAGCTCATTTCACACAGTGTTTAGTATATGGGCACAAGCATTATGTATATGCAAAAACACAATTTGTTAACAATTGAGGGCGACCTCATCGGGAAATCTCAGAGGCGGCCTTTAACTTGACGTGTGGAAGCCACTGATAGATCTAAATCCCGTCGGTATTAGTGTCGAACTTAAAACTTTTGTAGTGTGGACGCGAATTTAAGCGGTATTAGCGATTAGATCCGACATAACTTTTAAGCCCGATAAGCTTATTACCGGTATAGCTGAAAGGAAATGGCCCGTGACAACTGACACTGGGGTTATAACCTTTCACACCAACTCGTACGCGCGAAACTGAACGAGAAATCACTACCAAAATGACTTTGCAAGTTGGTTTGTGGTTTGGTCTTTTTGCTTTGCGAAAACATTATTTAGTGATTGATGATGAGGATGAAACCCCGTTCTGCTGTTCATTCACCAAATGTGTAATGCAGCCTTGATAGAGGAAGAAGAGTCACGGAGAACGCCAGCTTTTGGATTGTACATCCGCAACAGGCGAATGCGATCTGGCTTTCCGTGCTCTTCAAAAATGCACATCGCTTGATGGCGTACACCGGAAAAGACGATGGTGGGCAGTGGCGTACCGGGTGGGGGGGGGCAGCTGTTCCCTGTTGGGAATCTTTCCCCCCCCTCTTGCCCCCTGGAATTAGTGGATTACATAGGCACATATACTATACAACAACTTTTAATATATGTTTTTTTATTTTTTTTTTTGCCCCCCCCCCCGAAATATATGTGCCCATGTGCCCCCCCCTTTTTCCCCCACCCCCGAAAAAGCTGGTTACGCCACTGGTGGGTGGAACAAGCCTAAGAAGTCCCAGAGACTGGTGGGAGAACACCACTGTAAATTGCGTAGTGGGAAGATGGGATTGGTTTTTGTAAATTTAAGGTTAGCTTACTTTCACATATACATAGAACTAAAAATTAATGAAAATAATCTTACTTCATATCCAATAGAAACACATTAAAAATTAATGAACCTCGACTTTAGATGAGGTGACATGTGACGCCACGTCGGGAGATGGAACAAAACACTGGTCCTCTAAAGTAAGCGTGCAATTGCGTGTGCTTTTAGAATTCGCGCTTAATCAAGCGTGATAAGGGCATTGAATTTGGGCAGCTGTATGGGATAATCCTTCACGCCACTAGTACCGGTGTAGGAAGTAACCATTGTCCGGCGGTACTCACAGTCCGGACACAATGGTGAACAATAGGGTAAATCTATTCAGGTGACTCTTAACGCAACATTATTTTTATTTTTTTTATTTTTTGCTTTATTCCGTTATATGGAGCCCCGGACTTAGGCCCCCGCCGGACTATATCCGCTTTCACACCGGTCATAACTTTACGACCCTGCTCTTCGTCGGCGTCACGGCAAAGTTATAAAACCCCGACACTAAAACTTATCGATTTAGGTCCGGTACTAAGTGACTTATGTCCGATCGCATGTGGAGACGATACACTAGGGGTCAATAGTGTGGTGTCGTGATCAATGGTGTGAAGCCCATTCAAAAAAAAAACCCAGTCTCCGTGCTGGGCGCTGACATTTTCAATATGCACGAAAATAATTATTAGTTTGGGTGCTTGGTATACACACATAATTTCATTCCGTTACAAACAATCCGGCAAAATATCAGTTGTTTTGATGTTGGGTGCTATTGGGTGGTTAAATTTTTGTCCTACCCATGGCCACACACGATTATGACACGTCCTCGTCTTGATTTAATAAACCCGCCTCACGAATACATCTTTCACCTAAGCGCGCATTTGCATTATGAAGAAAAAAGAGTATCTGAGCACAATGATCCAGGTGCACTATTATACACCCTGGCCACCTCTAACACATACATCAATTTGTGTATCACTACCGATTAGTGTATTTGTAAAGCGGCACCCACATTATGTGGAAGAAGCGGAGGCAGCCATTGCTTTTCTATTGTTGGTACTATGTTGGTATGACTTCTTATAGCGTCCTATAAGGTCAAATACCTTTCAAACACTAATAAATGGGCCTTGTGCAAAAGTGAGCTAGTTTATATCAATAAACAGATTTTAAAATGATTTGTAATGGTTCAAAGAATTTGGTATGTGTCCAACACTTCTCAATCACATTTACCAATTAAACACCATTATATAACTGATCTTAATGTTGCAAAGAGCGTTGCAGTTCAACGATGCTATGTCCTCTCAGCGAAGACTCCAAAATGACAGCGCACAAATTCATACAAAACTCAGATAATATATTCCAAGGGACCTTCTCAGTCCTGAGGTAATCTTGTCCGCAGTTCAAGACGACGGGTGTTTCCCTCGACGACAATGTTCCACAATAAAATCCAGGTAATTACCACCATCAGTCTGTCGCTATGTCCTGATATAGGAACCAACAAACTGGAATCCTGTTTGATTCCAAAACTTAACTCTTTGGCTTAAAGACGACAGCAGCCAATTTAGCTATCAGTAACTCCGGCGGCATCCCCAATTTAAATCCTGGCACTAGATGTAGAACTCAAATCTCCCATCATGGTAAAGTAAAAACTAGCATACTTATATACCGTATAGCTCCAGAGCTCTAGTTCAGCTCCTGATTATATTTCAACTGCTGGCAGAGAGTCCTTCCAGTGATAGTATTCAACTACTCACGATAGATTCCCCTTTCTAACAATATCATTACATCATTCCCCCCCCCCCCCCCCCCCCCTCATGCATACACATAACCTTACACTAGCTTACCAATCGGAATTCATCACCCGATTTACATCACTTCATATATAACACTTTGTGGGGAATTCCCTAGGTTCTGCAATGTTTGATCTCAAAGCATAAACACGTTTCTAAGTTTAGAATCCTTGGAATTCCCCCTTTCCCCTTATTGTGCAATCTGAACAGGTGCACTTAGCATAAACAACTCTATGGAATCCCCTCTTCTCATCTTTTTAAGTAAACCAAGTGCTTTTCCCGTGAGAAATCTTTTCTCAAATAAAATTGAGAAATAATCCTTTTTGGGAATTTTAATCAGAAAAATGGAGGACAAATAACATTCTTCTCCCCTCCCCTTAAAAAGAAAATTGAATAAATGAAAATTTCCAAAAACTGGCTTTATAAATACCTTCAAACCC
>JAMKCH010020912.1:0-21415 GCA_023653785.1 Ophioderma brevispina | reverse complement strand
TCCCTAAAAAATCGAAAGTACTATTGTTTGTCTTGATTTAAAGCGTTCCATCAAAAAATAGCCCCATCTGAAAGGATTAAGCTGAGAAATATTTCTTTGGGTAAAAAAATTGAAATTCTAATTTTGTATAGTAGCAAATACGAACCAGGCCTATTTTTTATATTGAATATAGCAAATCGAATCACCTTTTTTTTCTCTCTTTTAAGGCCTTTCTGTGGCCACATACAATGTAAGAAATCTATTGAGTGTCTAGCCTATATGAAATTACGGTTGGTGACCCAATATTTGTGTGCCTCAAAAATCTCTCGTTGCACCTTTAAACGTTTATGGCGAGTGCATCACCATGTCTTTCCGACTATCCACTATCTTGGTGTTTAATGATGGCTCCAGTTCGTGCTAAAGACCTTTAACAGACAAAAAGCCCTTGCCTGGCAGCATTTTTGAAGTTGGAGCTCGTATGGAGGAGTCAAAGTATAACCAATCAAAATGAAAGTACGCCTCTTCAACAACATGCGTGACAGTATTTGTGTATGGCTGTGAAACTTGGGTGCTGACAAAAAATTTGGGGAAAGTAAGGTCATTCTTTTCGCAACAATGTGTGCTACAAGAATCATGCTTGAACGTCAGCGCATTGATCGATGTCCCAAAAGCCAAAATCTATGCTGCAAGTACGGAGCCTCTGATAACCCGAGTAAGACTGAACAAAGACTGAGACAGCGTTACTTTTCCTTGGTCACTATTATTCTAAGTATGCCAGAGGGAGAGCTTCAGGTTATACGCTTTCTACACACCACCACAAGTGGCAAGAGGAGAGCCATGCCGAAACAGATAAACCATCGTATCCTCCTACCTCATCCAAAAGCTCTTGGTGGATACAAACAACATGTTGCAAACCAAAGGCTATCTCCAACTTGCCCAAAACAGAAGTGACTGGAGGAAACTTGCGATCGCCTGCTACGCAGTCGACTGATGATGAGGATGATAAGCATCAATATCCTTAGTGGCCATCATGCTCAACGATTCTAGAGCCTTTAAGCAATTGAAAAGTTGTACTGTTTGGACGTAAGTAAATGGCACATAATTCTTGAACTATACAAACATTAATACAAACAATTAAGAAATCCATCATGCCATCAAAACGTATGCTTCATTGAACTCCTCTGTTACCCCACATCTATGATTTTCAGCCCTTTCTGCGGACGGCATCCATTATCCGAGCTCAAATTTCTTCCACACGTCATCTAGATTGCAACAAAGAAGCAAATACTAGCTACAGTCGAAATAATTTGTTGGCCATGGGAGGAACATCGCACAAAATCATTTCATTTCCCGATGCGTTATTGGTTAAAGTATGCGCCGAACCTCTGCTTAGCTTGTTGCACTTAACATGAGGTTGTGTGTATCTCCTGTCCAAGTCCAAGGTATTTTTAATTAATCCCACTGTATACCTAGCTAGCTGCAGGAGACACTACTGTAGGCCTACTGTCTTACCTAATTGGAGAAATCAACTGAATGCCTCATTCCACAGCACTTGGGATAATTTAATCCCCGCAAGATTGTGTCATATGCATGATCATGGCATACATCTCTTGCAGCATTGCCAATTGTCACACTTTGCCTACAATTCATCATGTCACACGTGCAATTTGTTTGGTAAAAATGGTATTTGTCCATTTAGTGACCTAAGGTTTACCAGGCTGATGAATGCAGTTACAAACCATTTATGTTTACCACCTCAGAGGTATACCCAATGGTTAACAACTCTACTAGGGGGTATCCCTCGAAACTGAAAAAAAACCCAGGACGGCTTTGGGACAATCAGGGGTTCGGCAACCTACTCTTCTCGAAACTGACTGTGATTTCATAATTACTCTGTGTACAGGGAGATCGATGGCTTAACTCCCCGTCCAAAGGACGGATATTCTTGTGGTCCATTTGTCCAGTGCAATATGACTCATAAAATATTGTAGATAACCTATGGAATATAATTCATGCACCATTTAAACAAATGAAAAAAAGGAAAAAATATAAAAAAAGAATTATTTTTTGTTATTCTTGAGCATACACAAGCACATCTTAAAAAACAGCTCCATTGTAGATCAGTATACAGCATGTGTATTATCAATGGCTACAGGACATTCTGCTGTTGATTACTGAGCATCCGTTTTGCCTTTGCTAACTAAAATGTTGTGTGCTAGCAGACTGGTCTGTAATATATTGTAATAACTGTTTGTTTTAAATTACTTTGTAGTGTTCTCAGCATTACATTTCATCTGCTCCTGTTTTTTATAACTATAAGGTCACCACAGGGGATCACCATCATGGCCTACATGACTAGTTCACAATGGGATGCCACTGACTCAGAATGCAGCGCATTTCATATTCGTTCGGTTCGCGGCAATTTTCATCATCCACTTTTCATCCACGTGGCCTCCTGTTTCCTCCAGTTTTTCCTCCATTTCTCATCCATTTCTCATCCATTTCTCATCCTCTCCATTTTCTCCATTTCTCATCCATTTCTCATCCATTTGGCATCCACTTTTCATCCTTTTGATTGGCATCCTAGTTTGTGGGGATGCGATGTGGAATTTTGGCATCCATGGGCATCCTATCATTCCTCCCCCCGCTCCTTTTCTGAGAGGATGCCGCTCATTTACATATTTCGTTATTTTGCATTCCACTTTTCATCCTTTGGCATTTGACTTTGTTTAGATAATCCACTTTTCATCCATTTGGCATCCAATTCACAGCCATTTGGCATCCCATCACATCCATTTGGCAATGCATTCACATCCATTATGCATCTCATTTAGCATTCATTTGACATTTCATTTTGCTCCCATTACTTGCCATCCAATTGGCATTCAATTTTCATCCCCTAACTTTTTGACTGACTTGGTACGCTGTTTCTCGCTTGCCGTTGCCTACTTTTTGAAAAATTTTCGCTGTCCGTGGCCTACTTTGTAGAAGTGTCGCTGCTTTGTCCCGCGAGCCACTAAGAGCACACTATAGAAAGTTAACCGGAACACACTTACATGCCGTGGCCCCTGGCACGTGAAAAAAGTTAACCGGACTTAACACACTTACATGCCAACCGACCCTGACCTGCCCATGAATGTTTCGCTGCCGTGGGCCCTAACTTGGTAAGAGTGTCGCTTCCGTGGCCCTGCTAGCACCTAAGAAGCAAACTAGTAAAGTTAACCGACACACTTGCATGCCTTGCCCCTGCCACGTGAAGAAAGTTTAACCGAACACACTTAAATGCTGTGGCCCTTCCATGTGAGTTTCGCTGGCCGTGCCTCTTGGTCAAGCAGTGGTCGCTGCATGCGTGGCCCGGCTATCACACTAAGAGCACAGAAATTTTAAATGGATTAGCAGCGATTTAATTTGCTAATCCGAAACCTCGAAAAAATCATCAAAATTCTTATTTTTATATTTTTGTTACTGGCATGGATATGCATACATAACCTGCAAGTGGTTTGGCTGGAAATCCGGGCATTAAAGACAAGTTAGTACTTTTTATCTGATCTGTAATTTCTATAAGAGCGTATCAAAATTACGACTATAGATAAAAAAGAGCGTTAACTGGTGCATATAACCACAATTTTCAAGCGTGATCTTGTGCACCAGGATCAATATAGTTTGAACACAAAAACACAAACATTATTGATCTTTGTTCATTCTATAGGGGTGTGTGTTGTAAACCAGAAGAACGAATCCAGCTGTTTAGTGCAGATTTTGAGGGACGAGTCGCTTTGTATTTCTATTTGCAGGAGCGTTTGACAACTTTCCTCACATACTTCATTTTTTCACTATTTTGTGTTTTTTTTCTACATTAAAGCAAGTTATCTGGAATTGTACCCACTTATCCCTGATTTTATAAGTTAAACATACATTTCCAATTTTTTGTTAACTCGCATTATCGCGTAATCCCTTTACCGGAACAACTTATGATGCAATGCCCTGGCACGTGAAGAAAAAAGGTGAACCGAAAATAGAGGTTCCGCTTCATTCTGGGCATCTCTGAGTAAGCCTATTTAAGTAATCTTTTAAGGGATGACTCAGAGATTTCCCTATGAGGCGCCCCTCAATTTTCAAAAATGGGGGAACTTTTGCATGTACATAATGCTGCTCCATATACTTTAATCACTGTGTGAAATAGTTAAGTTCAAATCGAAGTACTTCATATAGAAAATCACCATCTTTGGTTTAAAATTCCGGTTCCAGAAATATTTTTTATACACCAGTACCTATGGCACTGTTATATGCACATTAAATGTGACTGTCATCAAAAACGAAAAAATCGATTAATCTCAAACTTGGAATGAGCATTCTAAGTGGACGCTCTTTAGTTCTAGTTGACTATTTTAAATTAATATCTTTAAAAAAAAACTTCAGAAATCCGGTTCAGACTTTAACTGCGAGCCAATTGCAAGTTTTCTCTTGAAAAAGTATGTGGTATGTGTTTTTACATTTTAAAGATCTATAGGCCAGATTTTTTGATAAAAATCCTATAAAGGAAAAGTTAATTAGAAAAAAAAACATGTTTTTATGTTGAATAAACAGTGCCCAGAGCTTTTTTTTTGGGGGGGGGGGGATATGTGAATACTTGCTTATAATGAGTTATTCTAGATTCTAGTAGTAGTTTTATCCATTTGGGTAGGGGGTGCAAGCCCATACACCTTGACTGCTTACTGAACTGAAAATTGGAAAATTTGGACCCTTGAGAACTAAAATGTTTTCAAAATTAGGCCCACAAATTTAGTTAAAAATCCAAATTTTGCTGGAAAATGGGTCCGTCTAGTGAACTAAAACATGCTCAACTGGGACCCTTGCGAAACACGGGCCCTTCAAACTCAACATTAAAAAGTGGTAACAATGAGAGTTCTAATTTTCAAGGAAAAAAGGGGTTATCTTTTTTACTCTCATCAAGGACCGCGAAATCACGAACAAAGGGGGTTCTGACATCCGTCTCCGCGAATTTAAAGAAAACAGGGGTATTTCACAGAATTGGTATCATTGTTGATCCACAACAAACAGAAGGCAGCATTGGGCCTTAGCACGGCACGCTTTCTATTTTCCATGTAATAGTTGTCATTGGTGTATTTTAGCATAACCGGGACAAGCTGGTTGCACGTACCCCGCAGACAACAGTAATGTTGATTCTTGTATGTTTTGCCATATTGAAATTATAAGATTATCTAGGGTCGTCTGAAAATCTTGTTATTGAATACCTTGAAATAGGGGGTATTTTAACCCTTTTTTTCATCGATTTTGCAAAAAAAGGGGGGATTTTTTTTTAAATGCGTTTTTTTTGTGAAAAGGTTTTTTTAAAAAAATGAAGAATCTCATGGTTACACTTTTATGTTGAGCCGTGAGGGACCGGGCTTGCGAAAAAGGCCGGAGATGCCTCAAAAGGGGGTGTCTTAAGGACCCGCACCAGGACCCTGACAGGACATCAGCAAATTGAGACACCTCAGGGCCACCGCCATTGGACGATTGCGTCAAAAATATTTGCAATGCTATCTGCTGCTATAGTATAGCTCATTTTGCAAAGCATAGTCATTATGCAAAGCAAGCGGGTTGCTCTATTGCCTTGCATTATGGGGCCCTTGTTTTGTCTCTTAGCTGTCGAAGGTCTGGTAATATTTCCAACCTCGGAAGCTCCAAACGGAGTGTGATGATAGAATGTGAAAATTCTTGATTACGGTGAAATAGGGCCAGACAGTCACGGTCAATGCCCATTGATTGTTGTTCATGACCGCACCTACCCGTACCACCTTTTCAAGTCCCCCCCACGAGTTTTTTCTTTGATAACTATAGCTTTTCTTTTCACAACTTGTTTTCTCTTCAAAATGTTCAGTTTTCTAGATAAAATAATTTTTCTCTTGATAAACTTAGGTTTCTCTTAAAGTTTTTTGTCCACTGGTGTTTTGTTGTAATGTACTTAGTATGGTTGTTGATTCTGTGGTTGAGATGCTTGTCTTGAAAAAGGGTTAAACATTTGCTGTAATCTCACATACCGCAATGGATTTAAACCAACATTGGGTCACAAGTGCAACTTGGCATTCCCCATTGTTGATGGTCAAAGGGCGCACACCAGGTCAAAAGTCAATGCAAGGTAAAGGGTAACATACAAGGTCAAAGGTCACATAAACACGGTCAAGGTCACATACCAAGGTCAAAGGTCATGTGAGGTAAAGTTGTAAATAGGCTGAAAATGGAAAAAATGACCTATTTGAAAGTTGAAGTTCAATTGGAACCAAACTTGGTTTATTGACGTTTACATGCAAACCCTCATTGGTTTCTGAGGTCAAAGGTCAAATAACAAGGTCAAAGGTCATGTGAGGCATTATCATCACAAACCGCACCAGCAGGCGACACAAGCGGGGTACAGACTGATGTACTTTTTAATTTGTGAACAGGATTTTTCCCCAGATATGGCAAGTAAAAGCAGTTGAAAATCTTTCGACTGTCAAATTATTAGTTGTATCATATCATTTGGGATCATATTTCTATCTCTGAGACATTTGTTTAAAAAAATGCCAACTCTCTAATGAATCAAATAAAAAACGAAAAATGCGGTAAAAATGGCGCCATAATCATAAGGGAGTCATTATCATAGTGGGTATGAGGGGAAGCTTCCCCATGGGGTCCCCCCTCCCAGGCCGCCAGAGGGGGGTCAAAGGGGGTAATTGACCCGGGCCCAGGTCTAGGGGCCGTGGTCCTACGGGCCCGTAAAAATAAAAAGTTCAGCCCTTGCGGCTGTGACAAAAGTCAGAGAGGGAGGAAAGTGAGAGGAGAGGATGAGAAAGAAGAAAGCGGAGAGACATTGGTGGAGGGGGCCATTTCCCCTCCGGCGACAATGATAACTACTTACATTGAGAAAATACTCACATAATTTCGCGGTAATAAATTTAGTGCAGGCTCTAAGATTTTGTTGGATAAAACGGGTGGTCATGAATTATAAATGGACTACTTACCAATTTCAAATTGTTTCATAAAAGATAATGAAAATGTGGTTTGGGAAAGTGAACATGCAAGGGTTTCCGTGCTTCGATGCCTGCACCCACCCCCGGGCCGTTTCAATATGGAATCTCCATAAACACTTTATATATTATTATTTGTGAAACAAAACTAAACCATCAGCTATTTTTAAAAAAAAAAAACGTTTATCATACCGCTATCATTAAAAAGTGAACACTTACAAATTGTTATTTTTTCTATCCAAATTGTCATGATTAAAATGGTTTGGAAAAGTGAACCTGCAAGGCTTCGCACTCCTGGGTAGGGGGACACCCCTCCCGCACCCACACCTGGGCATCTAATAAATGCCTCTAAATATGAATATTCAAACAAAGACACCAATTACGTTGAATCAATACATTATACCAGCACCACTTCCCCCACACCTGAAGCAGCACACTGGACACTGTAACTTCAACCCCTGCCCCCCCCAATGGGTTCTGCAAACCGAAGTTGGTAAAAGGGGCCCATGAAATCCCAAGGGTCCCCGGGCCAGCAAATTTCTCTCGGCGGACCGCCCCCTCCCCCTGTGGAATTGGTGCTTTTCTGCACATGCACCAATTAAAACAGGGTGAAAGTGAAAGCAAACATGCACTTGACCTACTAAATACATGTCTGCATGCGCCCTGAAATTCTTCTTGCTTTGCCGGTCATCTATGTAGGAATGTGAAAGAAGTTAGGAAATAGGTCAACCTGATGCTCATAAATTGACAACAGACATGCTATGTCCAGATAGATTCTCTGTCTGGCTATGCTGAAGAAATTTTATGTACTTAGTAAGGGGCTGTAACATGTATAAATAGAGCTAACATTGTCGTTTTCAGAATTGTGGAAGAGGAGCGTATGAGGGTGGGTTGAGTTGTGAGGTGAATCCGGCCAACCCCTGTTTTACAGGGACAATCGGATTTAAAACTTGGATTAAGGGTATGAAAGTCGATGTTATGTTCCCGTTTAACCCGCCCCGCGTTATGATTTCTGCCATGCATTTTGAGATGCTGAAATCTCTAAAAGTTCATTATTTTGTCTTTTAAGGAAAATAGCAAGTTTTCTGCTTGTGATCACATCTGGGAATGTGATTTTAGTAGATTTTAAACCAAAGAACAGTTGCAAAACCATTTTTTACATGTATGGGGCCGTTTGACACAAAATATGTTAGCATTCTAGCATGCTGAAGGTGGTGAAATTGTGTTTTTCAAAATTCGCATAAGGAAATAAGAAAATGAAAGCGTTGCCTCATTAGGATTGCAAAAAATTGTACGGGGAACCAAAAATAGTGACGTTCATTGCCTAAGCGGCACTTTCACATTTCACAAAAAAAGAATTTCTTCAATGGCTCTCAAATGTAGTCTAGGCCATTGGGAAGAACCGAGATATTTTAAACATTAAAAAATAACATACCCAAAAACAGATAGGGACTTGATGGTGAGAATTAAAAGACATTAGTAATTCAAGTTTTAACACATTTGCGGCCCATTGGCGTTCTTCTAGTTTCTTGATTTGAAATGACAGGAGAGTTTTACATACATCAAATTAAAGCTAGTAACTTAAGGATGCAGTTTTACACATTTTGTCAACCATTGGGCAACCTTTTAGTGTTTTTTATTGAAAGGACAGGAAGGTGTAACCTACGGTAAATTAAAGCTTATATACTTGGGGATCATGTTAACACATTTTGCGCCAATTTGTTTGAATTTTTTCTTACACAAACCAGTTTGGTAGGTTCATATGTTTAACAACCCCCATTTTACAAACTTTTTAAACAAACCGATTTAACCAGTGGACATTCTAAAAGTCAATGGGTTTTGCTATACTGGTGTGGTGTCAAATCAATTGCCTACCCCCAACTGTATAACAAATTCTGTAGTCCCCATTGGGGGCTAAGGGGAAACCAAGTGTAAATTCATAATAAATTATTAGATCACATAACTGTCTGTTCCCCACATAAAACTGGCACATTTACTTAAAAATATATTAAAATGTCACTCGATTTCTTTTCCCCATATTCAGAGACCAATTGATATGTATAGACTTAAGCAAACCATGAGCTAACGATATTACAATGGGCCGGGTATGTAAGGCCATTGTTATAGACAGGTGTTACAACCTTCCACGATTCGGGTTTTTTGAGCGACAATACCCGTCCTGTCTCACAATAACTAACCAGTGGACATTATAATATAGGTCTGTGACACTAATTTCTTCTAAAATAGGGGAAATTGAATAGAAATGAAGTTAAGCTAATAAGTTTTATGGATTTTTGTTCTGCACAAAGTTGGTAGGTCAAAGCTTGCCCAACATTCTCTGATGATGTTTGTTCTGTTTCTTCCTTTCAATAAATGATGAAAAACATGGCCACAGTTAATTGATACACGCACTATAGAAGCTCAATATTTATTATTTGGGAATGAGGTGGTTAAGTATTTGTCCTGAAAAAGTACTCCAGTCTAAATTGGAGAAGAGTAAACACCTGAATCTCTTCAACTGCGAGACCAATATAACAATGGTCCTGACCACATCCCAGATGAAAGGGAATTTGAAGTTGTTTTTCATACCGCATACCGGGCCGGTGATTGAATATGGTTAACCCCATGTTTGCTGAAGTCTATGTGTATCCACTAGTCCACTGATATTGGGGAAATGAAATTGAAGTGACATTTTATATTTTTAGAAAATGTGCCAGTTTTATGGGCGGGAACAGACAGTTATGTGATCGTAATAATTTATTATGAATTTATACTTGGTTTTCCCTTAGCCCCCAGATGGGGACTAAAAAGAACAAAAGGCATAGAAGGCATGTCCATCGACTAATAGAGAGGTAGGCGTGCCAGGAATTATTGAGGGGGGCTGGACTAAAGATGTTTGAACATGAGAGTGAAGCGAGCTAGTGAGGGGAGCGGCCTACGGGTGGGGTCCAGGGGCAATGCCCCGGGGGGGTCCAGGGCTGGCAGAGGTTCTGAGGTTTAGGGTTCAAGACTGAAAACGCCTCCTTTGCGTACTTCTTCCGCACTTTTTGATCCGCATTGTATGAAAAAAATCAAATAAAGTACCAAAAATCATATTCTTTTCTCTTCTTTCTCCTTCGATTTTTCCTCTTTTTCCGTGTCGCATCCTCTGTCTCCTTTCATCTTTTTTTTGAGACTTTGAGGGGTCTTAGCCACCCCTCACCCCCTACTCCCCCACCCCTCCTCCCCTAGTACGCCAGGGCACATGTGTAATCTCTATTGTATGGTGGTTCGTGTAGTGATATATGTCTTGTTCAATCTCATGGGAAGCGGGCATTAACCCGTCTTTTGAGGGTTTATGCTGCCTGAACTAACAAAGAATTGAGGCTCCGAGTGATTTGAGACCAACAAATGGGGTTTCCAGAGTTAAATTTTCCAAAAATTGGAAAATAAGCCACAATTTACTTGAATTTCCAATTATTTTAAGGTGTTTCAAAGAAAATCATTTTGTTAAAAGTTTCAATCATTGAGCAAAAAAAGTTGAAAAAAACTTTGGGTTACTCCTATCAGGGAGTTATTATAGAATATGTATAGAGTTGAATGGTGTGACGTTTTCGAAAATTTGGAAAATAAGGCCGTGATTTACCTGAATTTCAAATAATTTTTTAGGCATTGAACGAATACAATCTAAGGCTTTTATGTAATTGTTAAGGTCATCAGTGATGTACGAAGTACCCGGAGGGGGGGGGGGTGGCAGGGGGTAGCTTTCGGGAATCTTCCCCCCTCCTTTCCTCCACCGAAAAATTAGTTGGAATTTCTGAAAACGTCTCCAATTACAAGTAAAAAACAAATAGGCCTATACTATACTAAAAACACATTTAATATAGGCTTGCCCCCCTGGAAATATGGGTGCCCTTTTTTCCCCCTGAAAAAAAGCTGGGTTACGCCACTTATAAGTTCATGCTTTGCGGTCATTTAGTCGCGGAGTCAGGGTGGTTGCATCACCGTCGAAAGGTATAGGGGGTGGTTGACTAGAGACTTTATTGTGGTAAAATACACAAAGTACTAAAGGGCTGACTCAGGGATTTGAATATATAGTTTTTGTGTAGTAGTAATAAAATAACCATCTAAGAATAAATATAGTCACTAAATGCTTAAGGTGCTTGTTCCGATTATTGTATGTTGTCTCTACTTGTATATAGAGCGGGGCACTTGACATACACCCCATCAAGTACCGTGGGAAACATTCTTGCGGTTTTGATGGTTAGACCCATACAAGATGTTTGCAAAGCCCTCTCGAAACTATGATATATGGTGATGGTGAACCACGAAACAGCGCGGTTTTTTTGTGTTTATATTTGGGATATGAAATGGATTTGAGGGCTCAATTTCAGACCGACAAAAATGAGAAAAATATGGGCCGGTCATCTGATAGTGTCAAGAATCCATACTAATTCGGGTAAATCAGGGGGTCCCAAGACGATGGAACACGCACATTTAATTCCAAAGTTAGTTAAAATAAAAAAAGTGACTTTTCGTTCGGAAGTCACTAAGAACACATCGGACACAGCCCTTACACCATTGGAATTTTTTAGGCATCTGAAGTGTTCACTCAGGCATCTGAAGTGTTCACGCTTCAGAAAATCTGAGTGAACTGCACAACTTCAGATGCCTGAAACCATGTTCGATTGCCAATGTCAGGCAGGCCGCAGATGTCTAGAAAGGCATTTATTACGTTCCCCGTATGCACATTCAACGTGGATTTTGATATTAATTAGATTTGCACTAGTCATCTAAAAACCACCTCGATCTGTTTACTTTACAAAAACTTTGTAACAAAAATGGTACAGCAGTAGTTAAAGAACCATTCTTTGTTGATCATCCTTTCAAAAATCACGAAATAAATTTCAAATTTTGAAAAATCGAGCTTATGTTTGAGTAAAAATATGCAGAAGATTACTCTTTCAAAAAACTTGAAAATTTTCACTTACGAAGTTTATCAAGGCTGAGACCTCTATCATTGTGAACCGTACTGATATTGGCTTTCAAAATATTCACAAATTGGAACATTGAACTTGGGGTAATACCGGCAGGAACTATCATTTTATAATCAGTCCTTACTAAAACGGACGCTACAATATACTACTGTAACGGTATGATGCCGAGTAAATGGACTTGCTTTTAACAGGGCGGTCGATATGACTATCTAGTGGGCGACTCTGGCTGCAAATCAACAGCTGTGTGGAATGGGAGTTATCACCATGCAAGCCCATGGGGTGTCGCAGAGGGGTGGAGTTCAATTTTGTTACAATACAGCGTGGTTGCGATGCGTTGATTTCCAGCTATATTCGGAGCGAAATTGGTTATATTTCCTTTCAATATTTTTTATATCAAAATTTGCTTTATACTACAACTGGCTTTGGAACTTTATCTCATTTTAGACACCATTTATCTGTTAAAGTGAGTATACAGGCAGGAACTAGCAAATATGACATCACTTTGCGCGGAATTCAATTCAAGTGGAACTCGTGCTCGCTTGTATTTTACAGCGATAAATGTCTATCGGGATTTAGAACTTGGGGCCAAAGATGAGGCTGGTAGCAGACGTCAGGCATCACTGATCAAGCTCGTATTGAACGAGCTTGCACGTAAAGTTGCCTTGTGCAGTTTTAACGAGAGGTTGCGGTATGCCCTGTGTTCTTAGGTGTCCGATGTGTTCTCAGGGACTCCGACCGAAACATTTCACACTTTTTATTTTACTTGAGGCAATCTGAAGAAATGTGAAATATATATTTCGATTGTAATAATTTAACTTAGTTTCTTAAATATTTTTTGACATAATTTCAGGAACTTGAAGTATTTTCAAGAAAAGTAAAATGAACACGTGTCAGGTGTTCAAATGGTGTTACATTTTAGGCGTTCTGAAAAATTACCGTGTAGCTGTTTTGAAGGTTAGTACAAAGTGAACCATTGAAGCAAACAATAGGGGTGGGCATTGCACTCCATTCCAGGCCTGTACAGTTTGGGGGAGGGCGAGGGGTGCAGTGCTCGGTCCCGCCTCGGGAAATGCCCTCGCATTCCAAAAAGCCATCCAAAACCCTAGTGCTAAAAAGAGCCAGAAACATTTTTTTGCGAGTGGAGTGAGCCAAATTATGGGTTTTATGCTTATTTTTCGAAAAGAGGTTTTATTTCGGTAAAAGTCCCCTTCCACTTCGCTCAGGACATGTAATCAGTATGCAAACTACATTTTGGGCCCAGCTCTGTAAATTTGCAGATAAAAAATGGTCAGAAAGTGAGAATACAAGTGTGCGAGTTTTCACGATAATGATTATACTTTTTATAGAGAGGGATAAGCAAAGGGGATGTTGTTAGGACGGCATGTTCCATAATGTGTGTTTATTGTGTTCCAGTTTTGTTTGTTTTTTATTTTTCGCATCTCCTTCGAAAAGTTTAAAGTCTGATTTACACTGATTAGATTTTGGGTTTAAGGTTGCAATAGGGGTTCCTACATATGTGGATTATATCAAAGGTCATGGACCAAGCTCATCTGAGATCATGCTCCAGACTGCCATCTTGCCAGGGGGATGATGTGTAAGTTTACTTGCAGTATTTTAATGGCATTAGGCCTACGAGGCTAACATGAGCAAAGACAGGGTGAATTATGCATTTCCATGGCAGATTGCTTGCTCAGCTGTAAGTTTATACAAAGAGGTGCATTAGTTCGGAGACCTACGATTTCCCATCTTCCTTTTCTCCATGATTATATCTTGTGATTGCAAGCTATGTGCTTTATAAGCACTGTATTATGATTATATTTAATATAAAATTGATAGTTACTTTTCTGAAACTTGTAATTTCCCCTTTACTCCACACCATTGAACTCTGGCACTGTGCATGTGCTCTAAATTTCCCAGTTCAAGGTATGAGGTTACTTCAGGAAATTGTGGTTGAATGGGTGCTTGTCGTTCTGTATTAAAAATGAACAATTACACCATCTTCACTTTGTACCAGTCAGTGAAATCACTTCAATTTGTTCTCAAGATAGACAGTGGAGTGTCAAAAGTCTGTATAATGAATAAAATGCTTTTCATGTAAGCTAGTCCAGCATGCAATGCAGACACTTGAATTCATAAAAACTCATGGAGTGGTGGATTAATCGCGTACAATTTCTCTGCATTTCTTGCATTTTTTATTATGCAAATTACAGAGACCGACATTTGCCTGTGTGAACATTTAGTAAAAAAAAAAAAGGACTGCTTATTATGCTGCTTCAGACTTCTACCCTTTTTTTTAGCTCAGAGGGTATGGTACATGTATATGGTTTTAAGTGCAATAATTAATAATAATATAATAATAAACAGGCTTATAGAGCGCTTGCGCTATGGTAAAGACATAAATACAAAACACAAGTACATAAAAACCTGAGAGCAGGCGGTGAAATAATCAAGTACATTGTACATGTATCACCAATGCGACAGTAAACCAGAGAGTTTCAAAAACAGATTGAATGACCAAGAGTCTGAGATTCTCTGATGTGATGAGGTAAATTGTTCCAAAGTTATGGAGAAGCCTGGTGCAAAGAAACGACGACCATAGTAATGGTGAGAAACTGGGAGAGATGGGTTGAGTGGGAGGAGGAGCGAAGATTGCTAGATGGCTTATATACTTTGAACGTCACTAGGTAATCTGAGCAAGCCATGAAGACATTAGTAAGTCAAAAGAAGAACTGTGTATATAACACGATACTTCCGTCACTGGAAGCCAGTGAAGACGGCGAAGCACAGGAGTGATAATATGATCGCGAGAGCGTGAGCGGGTGATAAGTCTGGCAGATGAAGTTTTGAATTCGTGAGCTTGGCAATGCGAAATCAGGAAGACCATACAGTAGACTATTACAATGGAGATCAAGATGGCAAGTATAAATGGCATGAACTAAAGTTTCCGTTGATTTCATATAGATCTCCTATACGACCAATTTTGTGAGAGAGCATAAGAGGCGGAACGACAATAGATTAGTGATTGTAAACATTCATGCTGAGATCGTTAGCGACGATGCCACCCAAGTTACGCGCAGATTCAAAAGGGCTGAATAGGAACATTAGACTAGTAAATCTAAAGCCATATATATATTGAAACCTGGAACAAATTGCAACAGAAGGGTTTTTGGTATAATATTGTTACAATAACCCCTTGAAAAGTATATACACAATCGGCCAAAATCAGACACTGGGAAGTGGGCTCATTTAGCTAAATCAAAATGGCCGCCAAAGGAAACTTTGTAGGCCTGTATCTCCCTAAATGGGTTGGTTTAGATCCCAAAAATAGTTATTAGTTTAAGACAAATATGACACCAAAGAATCAAATAAGTTGTTAAACAACGCACATGACGTGTTATGACGTGCCATGACGTAAATAAACCACACAAATATGGACGAATTATCATGTATTATTATGTATGAATATTACGGTCATCGGGGAGTTTAAGAGTTTAAGCAGCTGTTCAAAGGTTGTACACACAGTGACCACATAAGCACGTGGATCTACTGGAGGTGGATCTACTATGGGTAAGATCTACCTGGGGTGGAGTCTACTGTAGTGGGTTACTGTGGGCGGATCTACGGTAGGGGGTGGATTTCTACGTAGGGCGATCTACTGGGGAGCGGATCTACTGGGGCGGATCTACTGCAGTTGGATTAATGGGGGCGATTATCATGGAAGAGTATTCTGTGAACCGGATCTACTAAAGGTGGATCTACTTTATCGGATGAAACCCCAGAAATTGACTGAAAAGATACAAAAAATCATAAGCCAATGAGAAACCTAAAAGAAAACATTCAGTTGAAATGAACTTGTTAGGAACAAAGCCAGGGAATCCCATTGCGTTGTCAACCCAAGCGCTATTTGGGAGCTGTGCTTGAAAATATTACGGTCTTAAGTAGACTGGTATCGGCGAGCATTTTCATTGTCGACTAACTCAACAAAGCGAAACGACCGAATCGACACTGTCGACAACAGTGCTGCAAAGGTTAGCTTAGGCCTATGTGAATTCTAACCTGTTTCGTCTCGTGGAATGGTAACTAGCTCAAATCGAAGTCTTTCATATAGAAAACAGCGCGGAGTGGCGCGCGCCTACGGTAAAATCTGCAAAATCTTGCAAAATAAGCCCATTTGACAAGTAGCCTTTCAGCCACTGGTAATTTGACCGTTTTCAAATCCTGGATACGCTTCCTGGAAAATCACAACATGTTATAAAATTCCGGATTCGGAATTTTTGGTACACACGTTATACTATGACACTGTTATACAATGAATAGTTTACTGCTGAAAACGAAAACCTCCCATTCATATTAACTTGGAATTAAGCATTTAGGTTGCTACTTATTTTAGTTGTCTTTTTTAATTTCTATGCAAAAACTGTTATATTTCGAAATCTCTGGAGTCAGCCTTTAAACCTTAAACTTCCAAACTACACATTACTAGGCAATGAAAAGTTAAACATTTTTCTGAAAAGGAAATGTCCAATCTTTCCGAATAGGTTATCAAAAGTGCAGTAGGGGCTAGGTCTTACGCAGTTATTGCTAAAAATACCGTCTGAGAAAGTAGACAAAAAGTGGTAACTCTTATGATTTTGGGAGCACTGCGTAACGAAAATGGCGATTCAAAAATATGCATAATTGCTATAAAGTCCTTAGGGACTGCTTTCAAATTTTTGCAAGTGGCTTCTGCTGAAGCACAATCAAGTATTGCAAAGTGAAAACAATAAGCCATTCATAAAATGTAAACATTAATAGGGTTATAAACCTTGTGAAAAATTGTTTTACTGTATGAAAGTATGAATTTACAGTGTCGCATGCTCAAATTGCCAGGCCACATGTTAAAAGCTCACAAGTCCTATGGATTATTAAAGAGCAAACACCATTGGTTTATGTGTCCCATTGTAAACTCAATCCCAACTTGTTAATTAAGCAATTATTTTATTACATTTTCTTTTGAGTCCTACAACAATATTAATGGTCTCAAATTATTAAAGGGCAGTTAATTAGGTTTTAATCATATATAAATTCAATATAATTATGATTGTTAAGATAAAGAAAACATAAAGAGCTGAAGCTCATATCTCCCATTACTTACAGTGGTACTGTTGTACCAATTATACCGGGTCCCAATTGCTCCACCCTCCACATTCGTTTACTCAATATTCTTAATTTTAACTATTAAAGTCTGATCAAGATAAATTGGTACAACTTAAAGCTAAATAAATTTAAAAAGAGTCTTACTGGAAATATTAAACAGCCCCACCCTAGAGCAAGCCCCAATTCAAGACACAATGGCCATATAAAACTACGCTGCATTGTGAGAGGAGTGAAATACCATGATTACAACTCTCAAAATAAATGTTTTCGGTATTTTTTTTTTTGTTTTCGTTTTTTGGTCGACATATTAGATATACAAACAGGCTTGTAGCAGGTTACACAATTGGCTGCTACCCTCAGCGATGAGAGGGGAATGAGATTTCCTAATGGCAGCGATGATAATGGGCAGCTGCACCTTGAGATTGTTCTAAGGTTATTTTAGTGCAATATAAACCATACTTATTGTTATCGTTTTCATCATCATTGGTGTTATGTTGTATTGTTGTAGCTGAGTTTGTTTTTATCGAGTTTGACGTCTCATACTATATTATTCACACCAAAATCAAGTTACGTCATGCGTTCTTTGTCCACCCTTATGACGTAATGACGTTAAATTGGCATGATGACGTCACAGGTACGTCATTAAATGTTTGTTTAACCAGTGATCCGATTCTTTGGTATCATATTTCTATCTATTAATAAATATATTTATGGGCTAAAACCAAAGTTTACGAGCATACAGGCTGAAAAGATTGCCTTTTGGCGGCCATTTTGGAATTTATGACTAATTAGCCACTTCCAATGTCCGATTCTTTGGACGATTTTGGAGATGATGTCAGTAGGACATACAACACATGAAACCATCAAAAAACCTCTGTGCAATTTGTTCTAGGTTCATCCATAAGTTTACTGGACTAATGGCAATATTACCAGAAGATTAGAGGTGAAGTTTTTCGGAATTAGATTGATGTGAAGAACCTCAGTGTTATCTTTCATTCAGCTTCAAAAAAAAAAAAACCGGTTTTTAAAAAAAAGCTGAGGACCAAGCCTTGATGCGTGCGATACCAGTGTTCAAGTTTTGGAATAAGGTAGCACGATTCATTGTGTTGCAAGATGGGACAAAAACTTGGGCTGTCATCAGCAGATATCATGCTCCCAAAATCATAGGAAACAATGATTGTCTCAGAGGAGAAGTGTACATAGTGAATGTAGTGGAGTCCAACACCGATCCTTGTGGAACCCTTCAAGGGCATGTGGTGTTCAGAGAATAGAGTCATTAATGACAGATTGGGAAACGATCTTTGAAATATGAGTAAACCAGTTTAAAGTCAGAGCCAGTAATCTGTATCTGTTGCAGAGTTTGCGGTGAAGAAGAGAAAAATTGCTGTGATTAATAGTGTCAACAAGATGCAGACAGACTCGTACGAGGAGACTCAGCACAGCTTCATTTCACTTCATCAAGTGAAGTAAACACACGGGGAAGGCAGTTTCGTACTATAGCAGGGTCTGTAGGCAGATTGCATTTTGCCACGAAGATGTTCTTAAACAAGATAATCTTGAATTTGGGATGCACAAGCCCGCTCCCACATTGTTTTAGCACAGAAATGTGAAGGTGGTTGGCGACAGGGCGATAATTTTCAATACTCCTTGTCACGTTTGGTTCTTATAGTGGCGTTATCCAAGCGGATTTAAGAGCGTCAGGAAATTTTCCATTCACAAAAGAAAGTTGAGTTGATGATTTTAGTAATGATAGGTACAAGTTCATTCACACACTTTTTGAGGTAACCATGTGGGGATAGGATCCAGACTACATGTGAAAGATGGTGATCATGATGGGTCTCTGACCGCCTCTTCGATATTAGAAAATGTGAAATGAAGAAGATGCGCATGGGTCATATTCAGAAAAAAATGTAATGAAGAGGACCATATCGATGAGTTGACAAGATGATTATATTGATCTGTGATGTGTCACTGAAAAATAGAGAAAACGATTAGCGAGGAGCAGCGTCTGAGTGGCAAGATTGAAGAGACTTGAAATATTGGCTTACACCAGTTGTTAAATTTGAAAAACAGATGTTTAGAATCACAGTCGGCAAATTGTGTTTGATGATAGATTTGATTGGCCTGTTTGATGCCAGGTGAATACTCTTTTGCAGGTATGCTTTAAAGATCGGTTTTCCAATTCAAGTTTGAGCGATCCAGCACCTTTCAAGTCTACGCAATCGCGTGTCAGTTTCTACATGTCGTTGTACCAAGGTGCATTGGGCGACTCTACAGACGAGTTATAAGTGGAAGCATTGCTTGTCCTTAAGGATCATTAAGTACAGATCCTATATCAACTAGCAGTCAAGATCAGATTTAGGCTGAGGTGTAAAGTGATGAATTCAAAATATCAGCTTGAAAAGCATTAAAGCGTCCATGGCCACGCGCGCTACTAGACTCGCCCCAGAAGCCCCATATTTACCGGAAGTGGTCAACATTTTGGTTTAGAAGAAAGCGGTATGTTCTCATTTACCCTGTGAAATCTTAGAGCCAAATAGGTTGTTTGGTTTGGAAGTTATAGCAAATTGTGTCCTATTTTGGTCTTTCGACCAATATTGATTTACACAGTTACTCTATGGGGCTTAGAAAATCATGTTTTTAGCTCTCGTATTAAAAAGGATTGAAAGATGGGAAGTCGCGAAACTTTTACAGGTGGGGGTTGAGTGAAGGCCCAATTACAAGATGAAAAACTTCATATCCTTAACCCGGGCCAGCACATCCCCTTTAAGATCAATATCATGGAAATTTGCGATAGTATTTCATTTTAACAGGTCAGGGACGAAATAACATCAAAGCACAGAGATCGCGCGTTCGTGATTGCTCAGATGCGAAATAAAAAAGTTACTAATACATTTGAAACAAAGTTATCAGTAGGCGTAGTAAGTATAGATCCCAGAGTATGACCTTAACATGGGTGGTAGGTCCCAAGAAATGTTTGAAACGAGTCCAGCGGAATCAATGAACTCAGCAAATTTTGCAGCATCTCTATCATGAAGGTTGTCCATATGAAGTTAAGCACCAGCAAGTAGAAGTGATTATGGTATTTCAATTCCCATCAAGAATGAAGAAAAACTCATGGAAAATATGGGTGCAGTGCGTTTTTCCTTAGTGGTTGTGGTCGGTATAGTATCAAATAAGATGGTTTGAGAACGTGATGTTATAGCAAGGTCATGTATTCAAAAGATTCAAATGATTTCACACAGCCACACGAACCTTGAAGGATTTCCGAAGGCAGATAACACCCCAACCACCTCTTCTTCCGGTTTGTGGTTACATAGTGAAAAATCATAGGTTGGAAGGTTTGTGGTATAATCAGCTATGATAGGGTCATCACGGAGGTGCCTGTTGTTAGCCATGCTCATGATGCCTAAGATGTCGAGAAACACTCATAGAAATCTGGGTTTCATGGACGTGCATTAATAGCAAAATAATTTTGGAGCAGTAGATGATTACTACAGTGTTGGGTATGGACATCATGGGGGTTACATTCATGCAGTTCGTGGTGATCTGTGAATCCATGCTTGTTTTCCCAGCATGCAACCTCTTGGTCTCTTCTTATCCAGATAATCATTAATGGTTGCCATACTGGAGGAGAAAGTCTATAGTTCTTGTTAGTTGAAGGAGGTGATGGCGAGAGATTCCATACATATATTGTGTTCATATGTAGTGATACATCTAGACATTCAATAGATTTCTAATAAGCTCTAATACCTTGTAGTGGCTTATTAAAAGTGAAAACAAAAAGATTATGATTTAATGCTTAATTTCAGCTTCATTCCTTTCAGAGATGGGTAAGCTTTAAGCTGCCTTTTATGCATCATGGCTTTTAATTTTTTGGGAAACTGATGTGAAATCTCTCTTTGCTTCTTTACACTTAACTGATAGGCGGGGGGGAGTCATAGGGGACCCATTTTTGTTTTTTGGCCAGCGTTTTTAACGCTGCAATATTTGGTTTATATTTTTGTATTTTTCTAATTTTATTTTCGCTTGCATTGGTGCAAAAAAATCACATCCATCGCGTCGTTTTGCGTTAATTGCATGGGTGCCATAGGAACCCCTCCCTTAGGCCAACTAAACGGACGTAAGGCCATGACAAAAATTTATTAACAAAATCTTAATAAGAGTTACTGTGATTCGGAATTTTCATATGCTACACCTAGGACATAACAAAGTAAAAATTAATAAAAACCATTCTTGGAAAGTAAGTAGGCCAATGTTGTCATAATATTTATATATACATCGTTATAGCGGTTACTGTAGGAACATATGGAA
>JAMKCH010020911.1:0-21702 GCA_023653785.1 Ophioderma brevispina | reverse complement strand
TTTATTTATCTCCACTTAGTATCCTCTGTATTTAATATACTGAAACAGAAAGTGCCCACAACCTACTATTATTAAAGGGGATATTCTAATGTAAGACACTTACATAATTTCTTGTAAATAATGTAGATACCATTTTTGACAAACAATTATACAAAGGAATATAACATGTAAATTTTTTAAATCAAAAGGATAAATATTGGATTAAAACAATTGCAAAGGATTTCAGTTTTTAAAAAAATGGTGGTTATGGAAATGGCCACGGAAATATGGTTGTTTATTACATGGACACTTTGCACAAGAGCAGCACCAGCTCAGCTGATTTTAATTTGGCTGTCAAACCCACAGATTCATTTTATACTGGGACTTTATTGTAGTTATTTGTGTGCATTATACATTGTAGGCTGTGTAACATTTACCCATTTAGGATTGAAAGCTGTAGATAGGATTTGTTTTTTCAAATCTCGCGTAGAGAAAGCTGCTTGTGTCATGCATTTAACATCACCAACTCTATATCAGCCAATGGGATATAAAAGTCAATACTTAAAGGTGCACAAATGTTTGTAGATAGCTCTATGTTGTGGTTTTTGCAATTAGGATTACTTGTTTGGGTATTTTAGAGTATATTCGATCCTTGGAAAGATATTTTATAGTGGTCAAACTGGCCTTGAGTATTTTGGTCAATCTTGCAAATCATGATCAATAAAAATGTGAAAGCCAGATATCACTCGATTTCAAACTCCAATCAGGCAACTTACACTTATAATTGGGTGTCCCGTCGCAACCAATACTCTAAGTAACCCAGGGGCGCGCGGGGTAAAATCATAGGAGGGCGCGAAACATCATTGGGGGGGGGGGCAAAACAGTAACAAAATGAACTTCATTTTGGTCAAAAACCCATAACCTTTTGCCCAAAACCCCTGTTTTCCTAAATTTTGAAAATCTCAGGGGGGCGGCCCCCCACCACCCCCTGGTGCTGCCCCTGAGTAAACTCCTAAATTTCAAATTTGGTTGGTCATATCCAATAACCAATTCAAATGTAAATGATTTTATTATTTTAAAAACTTCAATACTACTTTCTGGACTTTAAGTTAAGGATTGAGTAAAAACATAGAATAAGCTAAATGTTAAGGTAAAGGTTAATCTAAGGTTTAGTTATTACTTATACTGTCAGAATTGAAACAAATGAAAAATAATGGGTCATGGGACTGGTTGCCATGGTAACCGGCGGTCATATTGGAACCATATTTTTGCTCTAGCTTGGATTAGCAAAACATTCTACTCAAAAACTATTGATGCTATCAAGAGAAACCCAATGGAAATGTTAGTAGTACAACTCTTGTGAATGAACTAAAACTATGTTCATACTCAACTGGTAAGGGGGTAATCACAAGGTTTTTCTACATATTTTGCCCCGAAATGCAACAAAAACAAAAAAAAAATAATTGGACTTTCAATTGTTGTGTGAAAAAAATACCTTCTGTACAGATAATCCCATCCATTTTAGTTCACTCACCCTAAAACAACATTAGAGCAGCATCTGGTCCAATTTGAAGTCCTTATCCCTTATACCTTTTGAGAAATGTGTTTTGCGTGCGAGAACTTGCAAATCAAAATGTTCAAAAAAAGCAGGTTTCAAAGTTCAGATTAGTTATAAGACTGCCTCAATTAATCCGTTTACAAATTGATTAATTATTGCAAATTATTTTAATTTGCAGACAGACTTTAGAATACATGAAATAAACATTTATGAACGTTTTGTTTGATAATTTTTAAACTTAAATACAAGCATTTGTGTCAGAAATTTGCCACCCAAGATGTGTTCAGAATGATCCGATAAAACAATAAAATACATAAGAATTAAAAATAAAGAAAAACAAAGAAATATTCTGCGTTTTCGCTCATGTCAAATGAAAGCTTTATTGCAAGCTAAAAGTTTAAAAATGAAAACACATTGCCAATATCACCCTGTATAACCCAAAAAACCCCCTTAAACTGAACTGCAAAGTCACTTTCCCTTTCCTGGCCTGAATATTTTTTGCACTTACCAATTGGAGGTGTTACCCCATTCCCAACTTGTACAGGCCTGGAGCTCAGTGACCATACTTGTTTATAGCTTGATCAAAGGAAATTCTCTGACTTCATATTCTACATATCATTGCAGGTTTTATAAGAAATAAGGATTCCTTGGAATAAGAATAACCGATTATGTCAGTTTATTCACCAGTTTCTGTAAGGTGAGCGCAAGCCTAAAATACATACCCAGCAATATTCTTCTTAAGATACCATTGATTATTCCAACATGGGTACAACATCGCCACTGGCAAAAGTTGTGATAATTGGTAATCATTCCACCTACCTATGCATTTAACTTTCTTAATGTCAATGAACTTCAACTCAATGGTTTAGTTTGGATTTTATCCATTATTTAACCCTTTTGGTCAACTTGCATTTTATTTATACACAACAATGTTTTTTTTTTGTGATGTTTAAAGACACTATCATTTTATTTATCCAAAGAGTCAAATATTTGAAATTTGCAGAATAGCTTAAAAGTGAAGAATACTCCTGTAGAATTCTCATATGTAACTTGTCCAACTGAAGAATTGACCGAAAATGAAGAAAACTGCAATTTTCAAAGATACGAAATCTCCATTCAATTATGGTGTAGTAAGTAAGTGCCGATGGGGAGGAGAGAAAGGAGCTGACACTATGACTAAACATCCGATTTGTCCTTTTTAGGATTTCTTTTGGTCGTACATTTGCAGCGGCATGTTTAGGATACCTATACTTGTTACAGACATGCAGAAAATCAGATTTTTGATGATTTTTTTTTTCGATTTTCATGATTTGGCAAATCACTGATAGTGCCTTTACAAATGCCACCTCCTTTTTGGAAGAGGGAAGTTGACATCATTGTGTAGGCCTATTAATTTTTGGATGGTTATAAATCTTTGTCCTTTAAGTCTTATTTTATTTTAGAAATTCTTCACAATATATTTTATTCTGTCAATACGGGTGTCTTTCCTTGTTCTGTTACATGGTTGGGGAATAATTTTATGCCACAGGTTTAGGATGTTTTTATTAAAAGAATTAAACTAAAAATGAATGAATAAAAGGTGCAATGAGAGATTTTGAGGGTCACCCCAATAATTGTGTCATAATAGTAATTTCAATAGATTAGACACTCATAGATTTCTTACCTTGTAAATTTTTGGCTACAGAAATGTCTTAAAAGAGAGGAAAAGGGTGATTTTGATTTGCTTATATTTCAATATAACATCTGCTGAATTTCATATTTGCTCCTAGACCACATTAGAAACTTCACATTTTTGTGCCAACAAATAAACATAATTCGCAGCTTAATCCTTTAATTTCAGATGGGGATATTTTTAATGAAAAGCTATACGTCAGGCCAAAAATCATTACTTTCGATTTTTTTTTAGAGCCTGATATGTGAATCCTCTTCTGGCACTTTAATGATAAGTAAAATATTCAAATGATGGAAGAGCTCGACTTCTGCGAAATAACAAACAACTTTAATTTGGGAGAGTAGGTACAATTCAAATTGGAAGAACCCTGATCGGTTTGAACGGAAATTTGGATTCTCTGGAAGAATGACTGTCTTCAATTGTGAAGAATTGTACCAGAAGAAAATCTGTTGTCACATAAATATCATGCTGAAACTTGGATTATTACATGTAGTCCATACAACTGTAATTGACATTACTAGGCGGCCTGATAACCAGTGGTGTTTACATGATTTGTTTAACAGACCATGAAATTCTTGAAGAGCCCGTTAGTCTCTGGAGCCGTAAACTGTATACTGGCCCTCATCCTCCTGGATTCTGATAGAGGGCAGTAAACTGTAACTTTGCTCTCTATCAGGAGGATCCAGACATTATGTGGGTTTTTTTTTTTTTTTTTTGTGCAGGTAATTTTTATTTGTGGAACCACTGTAGGGGGGCACATAACACCCAAAAAGTTCTGGCAAAAAATTGGTGGTATACTAAGTACTCCTTTCTCTCCTTTCTAAAAACAATGCACCAATATTTTTAGGCGATAACTTTTGTTGATTATTTGACTTAAAACATAAAATTGGTGTCAAATAAGAGTGATTTCTGCATTGAAACCATAGGAAACCACTTTTTTTATTTGTACCAACAAAAATCGTAGGGAACTACATGCCTTTCAGAGGGGATGTGTTACGTTTCCAATTGAGGTAATTAGCATTTTTTCGCAGGGTGTACAAAAAATCTAACCATTATCCATAAATAATGGGCTAAATGATTAAACGAACACCAGAGCTAAATTTGATACAAAAACAGTAAAACAGAGATAGGGCACATTTGAAAATAAGATTAACAAAGGAAATATTTAGTTATTGGCCCCCTACAAGCATATCCCGTCCATTGGTATGAATGCTATCAGGGGTGATGGGATCTATAGCAATAATACCGCGTTGTTTCCTAATAAACCGCTCCCTGCTCTAATACAGCGCCCCCCCCCCCACGATTTTTGGGATAAAACCTTCAAGAATGAGTTAAGCTTGCACATGATTTAATGGCCGGGACTGTCGTATCCTATCACATGGGGTTCTCAATAGGCGGCCCGCGGGCCCAATCAGGCCGCCAACCATTGTTTTTCCGCCCTTGACTGCCTCATAAAATATAAGGTAACATAAGGAATTTCAGTGTATTTGGCCCTCAGTAGGGAACTTTCAACATGTTTCCTGCATTCTCTGGCCCTTCAGCTAATATAATTGCGAACCCATGCCCTATCATAACGCTGTTTGCACAGTTGTAATAGTTAATTTGTATGAACTTTGACTCGGGAGTTTGACAACAGCGTCCTCTGCTTGTTGGTTTGTATTATTGGTATCAGCGAAAATAAGCTTGTGAAAGGAGGGATTTGGGGATTTTTGACTTCCATTTTGTGAAGGTAAAAACGCCCTCTCCCTTTTGAAAAATGCACCCCCCCGGGGCGTTTTATTAGGACATATGGTATATGCTATTTAGGTGGCATGGGGACCTATACTTGGGCATCTGCATGTTCAGAAAAGACAATCAAGAAAATAAATTAATAAATAAATATAATCCATGCAGTGTAGAAACAACCACCATTATAATGACTAGACTCACTTTACAGCAATACAAAGAATTGTCACAGAAGCTGTGACTGGACTTGCAGTGGAATCTTGAAGCGCCTAACCCATGAAATCTGGTATTTTGATTGAAATTTCACTTTTTCATAAGAAGTGTGGAATTTGAAGAATTTTGGAAATGCTATCAATCTTCCCTGGAAATAATTTTTTGGCGACCTGCTGTGACTTTTTTTTTTTGTGTTTTTTACACCAAATTGACAAATTGGAAATGCTAATCTTGTAAAACTATTCCGACTTTTAATAGAAGCACAAGTAGTAGAGCAAGGCCTTTGTGTTACAGCAATGTGCCAACTTGTTCTGTACAAGGCCTTGATTGCCTAATCAATAGCCTACACCCCTGCCAGCTTACAGTGTATTAGTCACAAACCAATGAGTACTGCCCTCTAGGATGGCTTGGCATCAAATGTGTGCGCAGTTGTCATTGCATTCCAGCATAAGAATAATACTTGTGAAACTTCCATTCTTGGATTTTGACCCTTATTGTGAAAGCTATATTTCAAAGAACAAAAAATGGTTTGGGGGGTCCCAGATTTTACGTGAAGAAGATTGAATAGGTTGTACATTTTATGGATCATATGAAAAATACCAGGGTCAGTACAAAGTGTGTGTGCTTTCATGTACTGCATACAACCGTCCCCTTTCTTTTGACTAAACAGTAAATTTTGTACAGCAGCATTTATAGACCTTTTATCTCCGAAACGAAAGAGCCTTGGCATTTGCTGCTTACCGCGTTTGGAACTACTATGGTGCTAAAGAAGTACAAGTTTGTTATGTTCTCCCGTGGGATTTTTGTGCCAAAAATTGAGTTTATTAGCTTACTTTGTCAATTTTTGGGGTGCTGATTAAATTCAAAATTCTTCGTGCCATTTTTTTTCAACCACCCCTTCAGTCGCCTTTTGATTCAAAATGGCCGCCATATTCAGTATTTTGTTGTCCATCTCGCTTAGGAGCACTTAACAAGCGTAAATTGGTGGGCAATACCCATGGTTGTGATACCAGGGATTCAATTGAAAGCATCGTCTTACTTGAAACTGATTGGGTTTGGCTGCCATCTTGATTTCAATGGCTGCCATTTAAAATTATGTTTGTCCAATATCATGGCATGTGAAAGCAACGTGAAGAAGTAAAACTGGTGGTAATACCCAGTTTGGATACTAGGAGGGCTTCATTAACAGCACTGGCTTACGGTTGTTTCTAATTTAGCTTTGCCCGCCATCTTGGATTTCAAAATGGCCGCCATATCTAATACCACTTATTTTTAAAATCTCAGCATACCAGTAATAAAATTCTAAAAATGGTAGCATTGTCATGTACATAATGAGATTCCAAATCAATGTATGCCTATTTTTGAATTAAGCAAACTTACGGCCACCAGGGAAGATTTCAAATGGTCTGCCACTAGACCTATTTTTTATGTTTTGATTAATAATGTATTTCAAATGAATGTACCCAAATTTCAGTATATAAAATTACAGATTCTACTTATTTTTCAACCTACCTTGAAATATTTGACTTTGATCTTGGATTGTCCCTTTTTTCAGTACATAAAGTTATTTTTGGAATCACCATTGCGTCACACAGCCTTGAAAATCTAGGCTGTTATCCGCCTACTCGTAGATAAATGCAGCAAATTTTTCCTCCCAATCCGTGTACCTCTAAAAGCGTGCCGACCGATAGACCTATATTTTTTGTGCTTCCAACTGCTGCACACAGTTCATTGCACGTATATTCAATTGTGAGCTTCGCTTTTCCTTTTTTCCGGTGATGAAAGAAGCTGGAAGGCGTTTGGTTGAACACAAATCCACTGATGAGCGTAAATGAAGACATCCTTGTCTGCTAATATACATCTATATTCGAGGTTTCCGTCAGTCCCTTGGCACCATCAAGTACATCAATGTGGCTCAGAGTGTCTGCCCGTCCTCGAGTGAGTGCTCCCCACTATTGGACCATACACACTTGTTTGTTGGATGTTTGAGGATGCCCAACTAAGCTCTTGCTGCTATCTTCAATCTGGAAGTAGAGCTGTCCCTTAATCTGTCAGTTGAAGATCAATGCCTGCAGACCGTTTGCAATGTGTCTGAGCTTTCATGAGTTACAATATATATCGGTCGAAGATATCACCTCCTTCATCATACCCGGCTACATCTTACGGATGGCTTTGAACACAGCTAGTTTGGCAAAAATAAGAGCAGCGTTACCATTGGTGGACCTTTTTATTGATAACTCGAAACAACTGCCATGCACAATTGTATTGGATCTCAAACCCGCTTGACTGCATCAGCCGTTATTAAGTCGACCCGAGAGTCACTTAATTGGCGGTTCCCTGTTTCGACTCATCAATGACTGGACAAAAGTACTGCTTGGTCATTTTGGGATGAGAATATGCCATCGAGGAGAATAAGTATCTGCGGATACAAAACTCTGATAAGTCTTGTTCCCAAATGGTTTTGGTCCACGAACAGTTTGTGAAGGAATGCCTGACTATCACCATCAATCACCAATTTGAAGCTTTCCAAGTTTTTCTTGGTCATTCACTTAAACACCTTTTTATTTGGGCTGAACATTGGTACGGCAGTCGAGCATATTCTGTAGAGATCAGGAGCACGAGTATATTTTGACTAGCTCGCCCAAGGTACCGAGACCCAAGCCTTCCCCCTCTGCTACTTTGCTGGAAATACATTAAGACTCTCTTGCCTCTACCTGCTTCATAAACGCAGGATCATTTTTTTAGCCATCTACGTAAGGTCTTGACCAAGTTACAGCTCTGATCTGGTCTCTGATATTTACTTTACCTTTTCAAAGACACCCACCATAATCTTCTTGTCCATATGAAGCCTATTGTGGAGTTTGCGACATTTCAGGATTATGGTAACAAAGTTTTGTCTAGCGCGCAATTTGCCTTCAAAGAGGAGGTCATAGCATACCATGATATTCGTTACATTGGGTACTTGCTACACCACGCTGTCCAGTAAAGATTTGATGGATTGTCGAATGTGCTTGGTGATAAAGACCAGCTTCCAGGTGCTTATGGGTTCAATATACTTTACGATAAGCATGAAGTGAAAATCAAAGCCACATGGACCTCACCAACTCTCAAACCCATTTGGTATTTCCTGTTTGAAGATTGCATTTCATTGCTCTTCGTCACGTCAAGATCAATTGGTTATGACAGTTTTTGTGATGACGGACCTACAACACAAGGTGGATATCTCCGTGAGCCAAGGCAAAGCACGTATGCCTATAGAGGCAAGTATAATCAGTTGGAGGTCTCCGTAACAAATTCGGTTTCCCATGAGGGTCCTGATAGTCAATTTAATCTGAACACTTCTGGCTTGCAGTACCAGAAAGTTAGATTGAAGGCTTTGCGTACGCGTAACAATGTTTTTTCAGTACTCGGAAAGTCTATCGAAGACCTTGTAGTTCTCCATAAACTTTACCCAATCTCCGTGTCCCAATTCTCCACCCCTACGTCTTGTTTACCTTTTATTTACTCATCAATTTTAATGTATTGAATCTGATCAAACCAAGCTCAATAAAGTGGCTTTAAAATATTTACTTACTTGGATTGGAAGTATTCAATCACATTTAAGCAACTCTAATTGTTACAAACATTATCAGCTTTACAAACTATGAAACAGCTCCATCCCAGAGCAAGGCCCCATGCATTTTACATGCCATGTCCCTTTAATTATCCCGCCCGTATATTTACCAAAGCGCCGGCGAAGGTTACGTCGCACTGAGAGTCTGTTTGAATGCGTCTAATTAGGCTTATCGGATTATAAAATCGACGGATAACGGATTTACGATTGCAGTTTCCTCCCGTTTGGACACCATATAATTAAAAATGGCGGCCATTTTGAACTTCAAGATGGCGACCTAACCAAATTAGATACAAGAGGAAATGCTTTTAATAATAGAATCGCTGGTATCACAAACATGGGTATTGCCACCACTTCATTCACGTTTCTACATTTCTCACAAGCCAAGATATGAGGCACATTGTACATCAAATGTAATGAAAAAAAGCGACCATTTGAAATGCAAGATGGTTGCCAATCCAAATTAGTGACAGCAGGAATGCTTTCATGGAATCTCGTGGTATCACAACAGGTATTTGCCACGCATTTTACTATTCTAAGTTTCTCATAAGCCGAGATACATGACATAACACGTTTGAAAAATGGCGACCATTTGAAATTCAAGATGCGCTAACCAAATCAGTTACAAGTAGACAATGCTTTTATGGAAATCCCTGTATCGTAACAAACATGGGTATTGCACCATTTTTACTCCTCTAACTAAGTTGTCATAGCCCTAGAAAGGACACAATATAATGAAAAAATGGCACGCCTTTTGATTGAAACTTCAAAATGGCGACTGAAGGCGTGTTGTTGAAAAAATGGCACCTAACTTTTTTGAAATCCTCAACCCAAATTGAACAAAGTATAGCTATTAACTATCCACTATTTTGGCACGAGAATCCCACGGGATCTAAATCTGACATATCAAACTATACTAAAAGGTCTATGTCCCTGCTGGAGGGTTCGCAAGATTTAATTTCCAGTATTTTTTTAAACTTAGGACTGGGACGGAATGACTCCCATCACATCCCCTCGCTCACCCCGCTGCGGACGACTGCTTCAAAAATGTACGGCCAACACAACCTTCTCCCTGGCTTTGTTAATTGTTGAAAGTTCTTTGTTGTTTTTCCTCTCTAAGCCTATGAAACTATTTAAAGAGGTAAACACTGTTCAGACACCCTAAAGGTTCTGTGTATCATGTGTAATCAACAAATCATGGCATATGTCTGGGTATTGGGCAACCTGCAAAATCAAAAGGTGTGACCTTAAAATGAAAAAGAATAAGTGCCTTATGATGTCTATACGGTAAAACAAACAAAACCCTTCCACCCATTAAAAAAGCATTTAATGAGGGAGTCTATTAAAAATCTCACTTAAGAAACATAATAAATGTGCTCATTTTTTCCTCAATACTTGAGATTTTGGTACTATTGATTTTTTAAAGACCAAATGACGTTTGAAGAGGAGGGGTCATTATTTACATGGGGGAGATGGAATATTTGAGGGGAATACAGAAAAAATTGGGGGGGGAAACATAAACTGTTCATACACGGAGAGAGTTTCATTGAGAGAAACATGAAAAATGTTCATCAAGGAGAAGATGGGGAACAAGTTTTAAATGGCCGAACTCTCATAAAATTGGGAAGGAATTGCAATTGTAGTGGGAACACAACCATTTTTTTTGGCCAAAAAAGTTGAAATCTACCTTTCCCCAGTGTGAATAATGACCACTCCCTAAAGGATTTAGAGAACTCCCGAATACTTTTTTTGTAGATCTACTATATCAGCAAAGGCATCTTTTATTCCCTAAGCTAAAAAGAAATTCAAAAGCTGCGCATCCTTTACTCTGTCTGGCAGCCAGGGTATTTAGTCATGATGAACATACAAGGGGAGAACCTGTTGACTTACCCTACAATTTATCTATATATATATTAATATATATATAGCTTCACTGTTTACTTGTTGTGTCTCACCAAAGTTTTGCTGAGATTTTATGGCTCTCACCACACATGTTGTGTGGGGGCCTATGTGGTTTTTGTATACTTGCGAGCATTACAGTGCATGGGTGGGAATGGGGGTTGGACATAATTGGTGGCACCCGGGCAGTCAGTAAGTCACAATCTGTTGGACCAGTCATGTGAAATCCTGGTGGAATGATAATCCACACGTACCGATGTTGTTGGTTTTGTTCCAAATTTTATGGGTTATAGATTCTTAATAATGACCTCAATTTGCATAATTATTACCCAATTTATCATTAATTCCACGAATTTTTTAATGCAATGTTGCATCTTCAATCAAACCACATAGGTGATGGCCTGTGATATTAATAATGATGCTGTATGTTTTGTTTTACATTTTTTGCATACTATGAATATTAAATTTGTTAATTTCATACTGTGGGTAAAAATTCACAAATCCATTGAAACATTTGCATAATTGAGGTCACATTTTAATTCTGTCACACTGTTAACCTGTAAGGCAATGATGCATCTCAAACTTGGTTGGTGATCGCCATGATAAGTGTCCATGTTGTAGTTTTAATTTTATGCGTATTAATATTGTCCAATGTCTCATTAATCCTTATATATATCCACTATAGATCCAATGTCTCATTAATCCATAAAATAATAATAGTATTTTAACTATGTCATGTTGTCTTCCAACTTGTTTAAGGTGTTGGACATACCCTACTGATGTAGTTGTGGGGCTATGATGCACTGCATAGTTCTGGTTAAAATTACCACTGAGGCAATTGAAGCATTATGGGTTCTGAGATACAAAAGAAGTTATTATAAGTTTAAAGCAATAATAATACTACCTTAATTTCCTTCCCAACCATGTACCTGATTTAGGGTGTGTATGCGTATCATGGGTATATTGAATATGGTGAAAAAGGGTAGAATTTGTAATGGAACACTAACTAAAAGCGGCCAATAAGAAACACCCGAGTGATGGTGAACAATGAAATGTCCAAGCAGCATATTTTCAACTACTCTCTTCCTCAGGGCTCCCATGTAGGCCGCAAGGTTTCATAATGTATACTCATCCAGTCAGTGACATTATTAGGAATCATGATGTTAACCTTCACTCGTATGCTGATGATACTCAGCTTTTCTTTGAGTTTAATCCAAAGATTCTAGGTGATTGTGATCATGCTCTTTGAAAACTTTGAAGCTGTATATTTGACATAAACACATGTATCTGTATCTGTCGTTGCTGGAAACTCCTCGTAGAGGTAACATCAGCAACCTAGACATGTCTTAAATGAGCACAACATGGATGGATGCATGAGATTTTAGTTATTGAAGTTTACAACTTGGTTTTTAAATGCTTCCAAGATGACGGTGTTGACGGCAGTAGCAGGCAGCTTGTTCCAGATGGGAATTGTAGAGGGGAAGAATGTGTCACCATAACGGTTGGTCTTGTAGCGGATTTGATGAAATTTCTTGTTATATTATTATTTCCCCTGGTTCCTTTTTGGATTTGATAAACAAGGTGTGATTTGCCAGTGAGATGTCTATCAGTCCATGTTGGATTTAAAGAACATGGTAGTCTTCTTCACCTTTCTCCAGGCTTTCAGGGGTTGCCATTCTAACTCCTCTAACAATTGTGTGACTATACCATCTTCTCTGTTGTAGTTATTTGTACAAAGCTGGGCAGCTTGATGTTGAACTCTGTTCAGCTTGATGTTATTAGCTTGAGTGGATGAGTTCCAAGCACAACTTGCATATATCCAAGCAGAGGTGTAATCAAAGTGATATAAGCAGTTGATCTAACCTTCTGGTTACCACGGGTGGACAAAAATGCGAGTTCCGGGAACATAAAGTAATGAACCCTAATTCCCGGCATAATGGCGGCAGGCGGAGGCAGGGGGTGAGGGTGATGTGCCCCCTCAGAAGTGAGATTTTTGAAAATTGAAGCTCTATTGACGGATTGTGCGATTATTGACATTATTTGGGCTCATATAAGCTTATGATTTACCTAAAGGCGGCAATCGATCCCAAAAAGTTCCAACATTGAAATGATGCCACAACTGATCAAGTACTCTGTAACATTCTACAACCCAGGGCGGTTCTTTTTATTTTTATATGCTACACTGACTGTGGCGTTAAACTTTTGCTTTCAACAGGGACAGTGTGAATGAAAGCAGTTAATAGTCCGGCGGGAGCCATAGTCGGGGCTCCAAGATGATAACGGAAAATTAAAGCGTGAAAATAATGTTGCGTAATAAGAGTCAACACTGAATGGATTGCACTATTGTTCACCATTGTACACGGACTATGAGTACGCCGGCCAATGATTACTTCTACACCGGCAACTGAGCATTCTCTGAAATAATCAAAAAACCAGGCTGAAGAAACAAGTGGTTATTACATACAGTAATGAATGATCTACTCCGATTTAACACGTCACCCGACGTACGTACATGTTGCTAAAATGTATATGAGTGTACGTGCACATGCTACGAAAAAGCATTCCATACTAGTACTAGGATTTAACAATCAAAATGACCGCTTGTCGATCATGCTAAGGCGATATCTTCAGGCTCCCATGATGCTTTGCCAGATTTATTTTCGTTGTGGATCTTCAATGCAGCACAAGTCTACGGGAAAGCTGAATGATCCGAAATGTTGCCATGGTTTGGGCTAGAAACAGGCCAAACCATTGCAGCAGTCGCAATATTCCTTGGAAGTACTGAAGAAATTGTCATGATGACAAGCGGAGCTACGGTGTAAAGAGTGTTGTGGTTTCGGTTGCGCTCTGTCATTTGGTTTAGTATTCATCGGGTCGGCGGGACTTCGCTAGTTTCAACTTTATGATAGGATGTTAGTCCAGATTTAAATTAGATTTACTTGTAAAACAACAACCTTAAGTGGTTTGTATAATTTGTATGTACTGATATTCACATTTTAGCTTTGTGGTTTTTCCGGGTGTTTATCACCCTAAATTTTTTTTCTCTAATCACACTATATTTTTTCCCACACCCCAAATCGAGATTCCCGCGAGTGATTAAAATTCCAGGGAAAAAGGTTCCCGAGTTCATTTTGCCCGCATGCGGTATCACACCCATACCGATTATGCCGAACCAGACCAAAAGACAGTTGTCTTTTTTAGATGTTTCTGTTATGTGATCATTCCCAGGTAAGGGTATATTAAAGCAGACGCCAGACTAAGGTATGGATAGGAAGAAACCCAGAATGGGTTATATGCACAGAAACATAATATGCTTTGGAGGATCTTGTCCCAATGTCTTGTCACTTTTTTGCTTGGGTTACATGACATAAGCCAATCCTTTTGCATTTTTTAAAGACAATTCATGTCTTGTTGAAAGCGGGGCGATCTTATCAGCCTCAGCTGTGTACAACAGAAACTTGGGAAGAGTTAGATGTTAGATGTGAGTCATGATATAAAAAACAATGAATGGGGACCAGCAACTTCTTACATGTGGAACCCTAAAGACTGGAGCTGGGTTGGTAAAATTTGCATCAAAACAACACACGTTGAGATCTCCCAGTAAGAAAATAATGATGAATGCAGTTGGAATCGGCCCGACATGCCATAGAAATGAAAGCTTTAATGGGTAAGGGGGCACTTTATCAAAGGCTTTGCCAGATCAAACTTGGCCATATCCAACAGTTTACCCTCATCAAGATTGTTTGCAGTGTCGTCTACAGTTAATATCAGTTGTGTGCTCGGTTGTTATTGAGAATGTGTGAAATTTGCTTCCGCGTTTGCTTCATGTGGCTGGCAATAATATGCTAGTTGGATTTACATGTAACGAAGGTCAGTAAAACGGGGGTGATAGTTGGCAGCCTAACTCCCATCACTTTTTTAAAGACTGGGGTGATGTTAGACCTATCTTCCATTTGCGGGGTTCTAACATAATTCCAAAACACTTTCGGGTGTCTACGATGGAAAGTCTAAAGATGATTCCTGAAACATATCAGGGCTTCACTGTCTGCAAAACCCTCTGAACTGTTTTCTAAAGCTGATCGTCCTGATCACTTGGTTTGATGAGGCCTTGACATTGTTATACAGCCATTGATTGTTTTATGAAAAGGGTTCTCCTAAAACTATGGGTGGTGATCTTACCGGGATGAAAAAGGTATTTATGAAAACACCAAAAATGGTCCACCAACTGTGGACATTCTGTTAAAAAACCATTATACAAGTGTGTATTACCATTCCCCAGATTTACTCCATATAAGTGAAAGCGAAAATCTTCAATGTGCTTAAAATTGAAGCAGTTTCGCCATATCATGAGAACCTTCTTTTACTTTTTTCTTTCGGTTGGAGTTACATCATGTCTACACAATGTTTGCTATGCTCAGATATACAATCAATGACAGATGCTGAATTGAGAGCTGTTATTGTGATAACAAGGTCAAGAATTTTCTTTGGATACCCTTGAATACGGGGTAGGCTCGTTTACCAACTGACTAAAAACCGTTGCTTTCAGTACTTTCACAGTTTCACGCAGCCATTATAACACTCTGGGAGTGATGGCTTGAGTATTTGAGTTAATGATGGGTAGATTGAAAATCCCCAGTAAACCAAGGATAAGATGAGTAGAATCTTCTACCAGGACACTCAATGAGGAAGCCCAATTCATCACTCGCGTCATTCGAGTATTTTCATTTAGTAAAAGGTCCTACGATGATAGGTTCGGGTCCATATCCTGAACCTTCTGACCAGAGACCTCCACATCGACGTATCTTGTGCCCAGTTGCCACAAGCTTTTCTTGATAGATGCAAACACCGCCCCCTCTTCGTCATCTTACGGTCGTGCCTGAAGACTTAAATACGAATCCAGAAAGCTTATAGCTATAATGTCTTACTAAGGCCCCCACCTTTCGTGGCAAAGAGAAATACAGTGTACATATCGGTAAGAGAGGCAACATCCACTGCTTCCCTGACACTCTGAAAAGTTATTGAGCAGAATTCTGAGTTTGTTTTCTGACGGGGATGTCAAAAATGCTGCAAGATGAACGTGGGAAAGACGGATTTGTTGACTTTGACAAAAATCTGCGTATGCTTAGATTGGGGACATCTCTGTTCCCTGGATCTGTGGATTAACGAAACTCTGGGGTATGTTAATTATGGTTATGGATGGTATCATTTGATGTGCGACATTCTTTGGTCTTGTCCTGCATTGACTATGGCCAATCATATAACGGCACCAATGAAATAGATCCCAAAAGGACTCGCCTTGCAAAGTAAAGCTGTGCGTGGATGTTCGATGCAGTCGTGACCCGAGTTTGTCACAAATTGTTATCATCTCGCTGGCTGTTAAGGAATGTATCAGATACAAAACCGTTCTTTTAAAGTTCTTCATGGAAAGGCTTCTATGCTACCTTACTGATGGTCTAAATTTGTATATGTGTTGGACAGTAATTTGGGTAAAACGAAGGCTACCGTATTATTCTGATGTTAACGGTTTTTTTATACTGCACCAAGCATAGATTTTGAGACAGATCATCAACGTCAAGTGGTCAATAGCTTCTGGAACTAAACTTCCTGTAGGAATCACACCATAAATAACTCACCATAGAAAAATAACTTGTGACAACTGCCCTCTCACCAAACGTAGATTTTCTTCGGCTATAAAGCGACGGGTTAACTTACAAATGGAATTTTTTGGAAGATTAGCACCATACACTTAAAACAAAAATGAAAAAGTCATTTTTTTTTTTAGCTACAGAGAATCGAAAGATTTGCATGTTGTTCAAAAGTGCACGCCTAGTCTGAGTGTTACTAGAAGAAACTAAAATGTACAGTTTCCCCAACCCTCAGAAAAACCAAAAAGGGCACAGACCAACTAGTTACCACCCAAATGGTTTTTTTTAATTATTGATGTTTTGCATTTTTTAGTAATTTCAAAATTCCATTTAAGACACAAATCATCAACATGTTCTGGATCTTCATTAGGGAAGGCATATTCCGGACGTCAAACTGTCTTGGTACTGGACGTCGGTCTGGCTACCCCTAGTTTACGTTAGTGGGTGATTGTGTTCACATCAACGAACTTCTGATTTTATGCCAAAGGGTGTATTGAGTCAAATCCCACACAAGGCACAGTTTAGAAATTTTCCCCTCAACAGGATAATGTGATCCCACAAAAATCTATTCTGAACACCTTAAAAAGCTTACTTTCACACTCATTGTAGCCACAAAGCATTGTATTAGGGAATTTGCTTATGGCTGAGATTGTCTTGCACACTTCTAAAGTTGGAACCCTTTTTTAGGTTTTTACCTAAGTACGGACATATGTTCGTACAGTATAGGCACATTGCAACGCATTATGGGATTGATTCAAACACCCTTGGATTTATACAAGCTCAGGACAAACATGTAGATAGTCTGTGAGTGTGCAAAACTACACTGAAGGTATAATCTTTGTAATATTAAGGTTGAAAAGAATCATGGTTCTGGGTTTTACATATAAAGGAGGTAATAAATTGCATCAATTACTTGCTTCGGGTGGGATAAGCAAATACTTGTTTAGGGTAGGTAATTGCCAATATGATCCTTGTTTAGGGGTGGCAAACATTCCATCTAGTCCATTGTTCTAGGGTAGATAATCGCGTACTGTGTTTAGGGGTCCAAAATCAAGCTTCGAAAAATACGTATTAGGGTGCTTTTTGTGGAATGCCTGGACACGGATGATACCCTCCTTGTCAATGAGAAGTGACACCCCCCAGCACCTTATGTGGCAAATCCCTTTCAATGAAATGGAGTTTTTAAGTAGTTTTTATTAGCAACGATAGATAACACATTGTTATGTATGTTTAAAGGTATTCGCGATCCAAAACATCGTCCCCCGACACTTACCTCAAAAAATGTTGAAATATTTTATATCATCAGAATCGTTAGCCTTAGTAAATCCTATGGGTACTAATCTTACATGCAAATTGTAGATCTTTAAGAAATTCCACAGTTTTGTATTTCTGTATATTTACAGAATTACAGAACCGTGCTATGGGAAACAAGCAATCGCTCAAAAACAAAAACCACAATCAGTATTCAACTAAATTTGTGAATAAGCTTTTCTCAAGGATATCAAGTGAATGTGACTAAAACCAGAAGGTGCTGGTATCAAAGAAAGAACCTTTAACATTTTATTATGCTTGATTTCCGTTTTAAGGAACAATTGAACCAAAACAATAGTCTGCCAGTATACTTGCTGGGAATCACTAATTAGCTATTAGAATTGGCCTCGCGAAAGTAGTGGAAAACTTTTTTTTTTAAAAATAAGTGAAGTACATGGATTCAACCTCAATGCGATGTGCAGATAAAACAAAATTATGCAAATTTGTCTTGAATGGATGCCATGGATTCTTCAATCTACAATGCAGAATAGATAAATGATACAATAGGCATTTGCAGTAGCTTAAGTTAATTGACAGAACATAGGGCTTAATAATAACCTCTTTAATTAGAGGCCGATTTGGGCTGCGGATACAGTTTGGATTGAGGGTTCAACCCCATTTGGGATTAAAGAGAAATTCAAGGATTAAAGGCCCATTCGTAGATCCCTGGCAATGTTAATTAACACATAGTCACAATGGCCCTGTCTAAATAGTTCAATAGTACAATCCAAAGCAAGTTAAGATGTCGATGTCCACTCTGCTTGGTCTCGTCACAATGAACAGATTTTGAAACTACAGGCTTTAAAAAAATCCCTCCACACAAACAGTGAGAGATAATGCGAGTATCGAGTGGGAATCTCTAGCAGTGATTCCTATATCAAAACCAAAGGTCCATTGACGAGGGATTGAAGGGTATTGGGCAATTAGCTGGGACCAGACTTTGGCACTATATTCGAATCGCAAGGGCATCATGGATTAAGATACACCTCAGTACAACATGTGAGGACGATACTGCCAGTTCAAGCTTGGCAGATTCATAATTGCTCTAGTCCAGCGGGAAGTGCGCGGCTGTTATATCAATTGGCTAACTGGGCGTGCGCTGACACTGCATTGAATCATGGAGGGCAGTGGCATTGGCACCAGGCGATCTCTCATCGAAAGGTCATAGGACTTGTCCGAGAAAGATTGACATGGAAATTCTAGATTTACCGTGTGTGACATGAAAGAGGCTATGACAAATGCCTAAATTTTGACTCCTTAAAATGTAACAATTACAGTTAGTAACTTCAAGAGTAACAAACAAATGATCAATGAAGTTCATATTAAGAAATGATGAAAAATTGTAAAGCAAAGCAGTAGGTGTCATTCTAAAAAAGCAGTGGGAAAGACCGAAGCATATCTGGCCCATAGTTTCGTCAGCTGCCAACGGCGTCTTCTACAACCGGAAGCATTGTTTATTCATTTCCAATCCAGGATTGTCAGGATCACTTCACTTGTAGAGGTGGCTCTTAACTTTAAATTTTGAATGTAATTAGGAAAATTGTTCAACATGGAAGTGTGCTGCTTTTCAGTCAAAAATCTTGGCTTCCAATAGAATATGCAGCTTATAAAATAAGATATGGCTTACCTACCACTCTTGAGTTGAAGTGCATGCTGCAACCCCACCTTCCACGGAGAATGGCCTTCCACCAACTATCTTGCGGACTCAAATATCACACAACCGCACCTAGGTCCCATCACCGAACAGTTAGTTCATTTGAAAGTGAGAAACTGCACTTTAGCAGGTGCCCCACCCACGAACATCGTGGGGTCCTGCAAAGGGCCTTACAACATGGAATTTGCTTGTATGTTCCGATTTTGTATTATCCACTTACCAACGGTTGTAAATTAACTTACCCCATGGGGAATTTCTATGCACGGTTTTGAAATCTGCCACCTGAATCGGTCTAGACAGCACACAGAAACAGGTAAAAGGCACCCGGCCCCCCACTATCGCCAATAAGTGTCAAGGCAAAATTTTTTTTTGTAACAATCCACGTTGGACACCACCATTATCGAGGTTCGTGACCCCCATGGCTGGCTCACCATTGAGGAACCTTTTGGATTAACTCTTGTTCTGTTCCAGCATGGATGCTGCCTTGGAGTTAAGTTTGTCGTAAGAACCACTAACTGATTGATTCTGCGTCCCAGTTCTCCCACGTGGCCCGTTCCTGTTGCGTATATCCCCCCTTCTCTCCCTCGACGATGAGCCATTTTCAAGTGTCATTGTGTGTGATCTTGAAGTTTTCATTTCGGAGATTGGAAGTGACAGCAGAGTTCAAAGGGCTAATAAACTCAGGTTCTACCTCTGAGTCATATCAGAAGGCATTTGAGCACGTGAAAAGGGAGTATGAGTCATTGACTTATGCCGACTTGGGCTATGTATACAGAGTTGACACAATATCAGTATTAATCAGGTCATGACTCATGATCACAAAACAACATTGTAGGCGTCCAGCTAGGGCCTGCATCTACACCAGGTAGGGAGTGGTGTGAAAAGGTGCTCTTTGACTTCTTTGCTCGTTGGGAAGAGAAGAGCTCAGGTTGATGAAAGCAAGGATTTTTAGATTGCCACATGGCTAGGAAAGGTTCGCTTTGAAGACGAAAGTTACATTGCGCCTGCGGGTGAGTCTAAGTTACTTAATCATTGTGGACAGAATAAGGAAATCATTTTGATGAAATTGGGCCATTGGGGTGTGCAGGGTTAGTGCATGTCGGCCATATTGGTATTGAAAATGTTACACTAAAAGGGTTTTACGCTTGAGGCTGAGAACTTAACAACCAAAGCTGTACAATGATGGGCTAGTACTAGAACTAGTTCTGTAACTTGTAAGTGCATGGCTATAAATAGCTCATGTTGGAAGTGTTGAATTATTTGAAAAATTGATCGAAGTGGTATGGACTGCGAGAATAATATGCAAGGGCGGATCAGGAATTCTCAAGGGGGGGGGGGGCGCCATCAAAACTTATGCGTTTGCCAAATCTTTTTTGGTTGGTCTGTCAGTTCTACAATCTGAAGGGGGGCCGACCTGCAGTTTTTAAAAAAGGTCAAAGTACAATAGGGCCTACAGGCAACATATGCCCTACAACATACAGTACAAAACACTATGTTCATTCTCAAGTTCAAGGGTGATAGTCATAGCACAGCCTGCATTCCTACTAGCGTCTCGATAGTGCCGCCTTTATTCTCGTGTGAAATGGCTGTGATTCTGAGGTTATGCCCGCGTTTATAGAAAACTAATATGCGCAGTGACGTCACCTCAAGCTTGAGCTGGAACAGAGTATAGTGCGTACAGTGTGTCTGTAGTTAATGTAGAGTATCATAAAAGCAGTGGTGCCCTTAGCAAATTAGGGGCCCAAATCCGTCTCTGAGATGTGACGTGATCTGATTTACATCAGGGAATTGAAAAACAAATGAACCAAGAAAAATGACATTGCAAAAGTTTTCAACTTATGATCCCAGTCATTCAAGGGATTTTTGGGGATTTAGCAGTCGGACTTATGTCACATTTCGATGGTCGATATGATGGTTTCTGAATTTGGAGAGGTAGGCTTACAAGTTTGTTCCTAAATGTGTCTCATGTGGGCAGGCATTTTCCAACAGGGTACTACTGTGTCATACAAATGTGACAAACACAAGGTTTATGTGGCTAGTTGAAGCTTTGCTGTTGCTATAATAAAAGCTGTATCTGGATTTGTGGGTATTTTTTAAATGTTGCATTGAACATTAGAGAATTTCTTTAAAAATCGACCCAAGGGTGGCAGACCTCAAAAAAGTTCATTCATATTTTTTTTTTTTGTTTTTTTTTTTTTCAACACTGGAAGGGCCTTTGATCAAGTAACCAAATATGACAATTATTTAAGCCCTCGACCCTGGTTGCCATGGTTACAGACACAAAACACTTATTTTCTATAATTTTCGCATTTCATCAGCCCTTTTTCAAGTCCTGAAAATGCTGAATGAAATGCCACCCACCGCACGAAAAAAAGATCTATTAACAACATACAGTTGGCAGTACTCATAAATATCTTAAACTTTTCAAAATGT